>SJYV01054457.1:2147552-2253626 GCA_006410875.1 Neotragus pygmaeus
AGTCAAAGGCTTTGGCATAGTCAATAAAGCAGAAATAGATATTTTTCTAGAACTCTCTTGCTTTTTCGATGATCCAGCAGATGTTGGCGATTTGATCTCTGGTTCCTCTGCCTTTTCTAAAACCAGCTTAAACATATGGAAGTTCACAGTTCACATATTGCTGAAGCCTGGGTTGGAGAATTTTGAGCATTACTTTACTAGCATGTGAGATGAGTGCAATTATGCGGTAGTTTGAGCATTCTTTGGCATTACCTTTGGGATTGGAATGAAAACTGACCTTTTCCGGTCCTGTGGACATTGCTGAGTTTTCCAAATTTTCTGACATATTGAGTGCAGCACTTTCACAGCATCATCTTTTAGAATTTGAAATAGCTGAACTGGAATTTCATTGCCTCCACTAGCTTTGTTCGTTGTGATGCTTCTAAGGCCCACTTGACTTCACATTCCAGGATGTCCGGCTCTAGGTGAGTGGGAGTGATCACACCTTCGTGATTATCTGGGTCATGAAGATCTTTTTTGTACAGTTCTTCTGTGTATTCTTACCACCTCTTCTTAATATCTTCTGCTTCTGTTAGGTCCACATCATTTCTGCCCTTTATTGAGCCCATCTTTGCATGAAATGTTCCCTTGGTATCTCTAATTTTCTTGAAGAGATCTCTAGTCTTTTCCATTCTGTTGTTTTTTTCTATTTCTTTGCATTGATCGCTGAGGAAGGCTTTCTTATCTCTCCTCGCTTTTCTTTGGAACTCTGCATTCAGATGGGTCCTTTTAATCCCAGGCAAAACCAAGCAACAGTGCACCAGTGACTCACCAGTGAGATTACACTTAAAATACAACAGCCTCAGAGCCAAGACCAGCCTCCTGAAAACAGACTTCAGGACAGTATGGAACTAGGTATTGGCCAAGAAGTGTGGGAAAACACACTCCGAGCTGTTAAAGTAGAGCCAGGGCTTTCAAGGCATAGAAGACCAATGGGAAGGGGCTTTAAAATAAAATGTAAGGTATATGGGTTGTCAACTGCCACAAAACAAACCATACGAAAACTTAGTGGCTTAAAACAGTTTATGTCTATGACCCTGCGCACTGAGTGGTCAGTTCTTCTGGTCTCCCTTGGGCTTACTTACGCAGCTGCACGGGTGAGGTGGGGAGTGAAGTCAGTTGGGACATCTTGGCCGGCGGGGCCTCTCTCACCTCACAAGAACTTTCATACCAGGCTCCTTCATGGCATGGCAGTTTCAAGTCAGCATCCCAAGAGGGTGAAAGTGGTAGCTTCCACAGTCATGTAACAGCAAAACTACCACATTTTATTAGTGAAAGCAAGTCACAGACCGAGTACCCTCAAGGGCTGGGGAAAGAGACTTTGTGTCTCAATGGATGAAACAGTGAAGTCACAGTACAAAAGCTTATGCACTCCACTATAGAGGACTTGGTGACATGGCAAAAACACCTGTATGATGTGGGGTGAGTGCAGAAGGGCTGCAAAGCAAAGGAAACCTTCCCCAGGCTGCTGACCATGCAAAGACAGAACACTGGAAAAACTGAGTGGCTGAGTGGACAAACTTCTGCAGATTCAACCAAAGCCTCCAGAGAGTGCGACTGAGAGCATAATCTAACAGAATGGCCAAATAGGGCCAGCAAGAGCGCCCTGTATCAAGAGGGCTTACTTCTCACCCACACACCCTAACTCTCCAATAGAACTCACTTTTAGGGAGGTTTGGTTCCAGAGTGGTAATTCGCCGAGTAATAGTATAACCTCAGGACATCCCTGATGGTGCAGTGGATAGGAATCTACCTGCCAATACAGGGGACGTGGGTTTGATCCCTAGTCTGGGAAGATTTCACATGTCATGGAGCAACTAAGCCCGTGTGCCACAAATACTGAGCTTGTGTGTGCTAGGACCCATGAGCCGCAACTACTGAAGCCTGAGAACCCAGAGCCTGTGCTCTGTAACAAAAAAGGCCACCGCAATGAGAAGTCAGTGCACCGCAACTAGAGTAGCCTCCACTCTCTGCAATTAGAGAAAGCCATGAAACTAAAAGACACTTGCTCCTTGGAAGAAACGTTATGATCAACCTAGACACAGCATCTAGTTAAATACCTTTGATAAGGTAATTGTCAAAGGTGGATATCATTTTCCAGTTTCAAAGTACTTCACAATATCAACTCCCTGGATCCTTATAATCATGATGATGAAGATATCTTGCACTTACGATGTTCCAAGTACCGTTTTATATCTTTTGTATGTTTTAACTCATAAATACTTATAATAACCCTAGAGGGTAAGTACTGTCATCAGCTGAAAACTGAGAGACAAAGAGGCTTAGGAAATTTCCAAGGTTAACACGGCTAATCATCAGAGGAGCCAAGATTTGAGTCCAGGCACTTGGCTTCAGAGCCCATGCCCTTAAACCACTGTACTATTCCGCCTTCCATTACATCAAAGGAGGAAACTGAGACAGGATAGTTTGGTGACTTGCCTGAACTCACCCACAGTCCCACTACATCAAAACTAGAAAAATGTGTGAACAAAGTTCCTTCCCCTCTAAAAGTCAAGACCTATTACAGTGTGATAGCTGAGCTTATCAGCCATTTCTATTTTAAATAATTTTTCCAATGGGAAGAAATATAAAGGATGAGAGGTGGAGCCCAGAGTGGGAGGCCAAAGGCAGTACTAATTCTGAATCTACTCTAAAACATGCTACCCTATGGCTAGGGAAATGAAAGTGTAATGCATTTTATACATGTTGATATTTTCCTCGAGAAGACAATGGCTACCCTAAGTACAGAAGCAGAGGAAGGATGAAGCTATGAAAATGGGAACTCAGTAAACTGACCCCAGAAACTAGTTCCCAGGAAAAGGGGTTTGGCAAAGGGAGAGCCCGGGGAGTTTATGCTTCCAGTGCCAATGTACGAAGGCACCAGGCAGTGTGCAGGGAGCAAGGACACAAACACATTACTTTGCTCTCAGATGTCACTCACCCCCACTCAACTACTGCCCAGGAAAAGGCACTTCCTCTCCCCAGTGCCTACATTAGAAGCCCGGTCTGTTGCTTTCCCTTTGAAGGCCTCTCTGAGAATGCAATTACCAATTTCCAGGACCTATCAAATGGGCTATCCCCTTCTACCAAGCCCTGGTCCACTCCAACGCTTAAGCCAAGTTAACCCATCCCATCCCCTGGGATGCTGCAACTCAGAAACTCTGGGCTTAGAGTGGCAGGGTTGTGGTAAGGCTAGACTCTCTAGCTCTGGCCAATGACAACACACTATTTTATCAAGACTAGGTCTCTCTCATCTCCAAGTCTTATCATCATTGCAGATGGTTTCCTCCCTAAGTGTCCTCCACAGATACTTAGGATTCAGAATATTGTCAATTGCTTTGTGAACTGGTACATTATCTGCTCCTGAATATCATGACATAATTGGGTTAGAAGATCTATTTCTGGCCACCAGAGAAACAAAAGTTCAAGATGGAAAGGGGGAAGGATAAAACTGTCTCTGTTCATGGATGAAAAGACTACCTATGTAAAAAATCCTAAGCAATCTACAAAAGAACGTCTAGAACTAACAGTGAGTTTGGCAGTCACAAGATAAAAGATCAACATCCCCAAATTAAATGTGTTTATATATACTAGTAATATATAATCAGAAGCCAAAATCAA
The DNA here is from genome assembly GCA_006410875.1 of Neotragus pygmaeus. Classification (NCBI taxonomy): domain Eukaryota; kingdom Metazoa; phylum Chordata; class Mammalia; order Artiodactyla; family Bovidae; genus Neotragus; species Neotragus pygmaeus. Next base: position 2,151,213 of record SJYV01054457.1, read on the forward strand.
AAGATGAAATGGGGGAATAAAAAGCTAAATATGATGCTTGGTGCTTCCCCAGTAGCTCATCAGGTAAAGAATCTGCCTGCAACGCAGGAGACACAGGACATGATCCCTGGGCTGGGAAGATCCCCTGGAGGAGGAAATGGCAACCCACTCCAGTATTCTTGCCTGGCAGGCTGCATTCCACGGAGTTGCCAAGAGTCGGACACCTAAGCAACCAAGCACAGAGATAATGCTTACAATCTTCAGTGAACTTCCATATCCACCTAAGAGGAGGGAATGAGGGAGCTTTGTGAATACCTGTATTCTCAGGCCACTCCATCATGAAATGTTCTTAGGGAAGGGCACCCAGCTTTGAAAATAGGCTTTTTAGGTGATTGACTCCAAAACCAATTTGCATTGCCTGGGAACCTGTCAGAAATGTAAATTCCCCCCATCAGTGGAATCAAACTCAGAAGGTAGGATCTAATGTGTTTTAACAATCTATTGTACTTTGTTCCAGACCGCAACTTCCGTAGTTCATTCTGTGCCTGTGACAAAAGCACACAGGCTGCTGAAGTTTGTAGCGCCCTCTGCTGCTGCCCATCTGCAAAGGCCGACCTCTGAAGTAAAAGCAAGGCACTTGTAACTAGTTTGACAGCCTGTGAAGTTTTTTATTCCAGTGAAAAGTTTCCTATTACATCCACTGTGGCTGCATACCACTGTAGCATTTCTGAGCTCAAAGTGCATTCTCCAATGGCTCTGCTGAAGTTTTCATTTCCTTCTGAATCCTTCATTCTTCCGTGTTCCAGATAAAGGACTCCAGAAGAGCTTGGTGAAACTGTCCCCAAGGCCAGACAAGTCGCCCCATAAAGAAAAAGGTGGGTGGATGAGGACTTCCCTGCCTTAGCCCAAGGGCAATGTCACTTTCACTACCATGGTTGAGTGGGCGATAGACATGAGTCTCTCCCCTAAACAAAACCAAAATCTCTCAATGGCTTCCTACAACACTGGAAGCAAAAATCTAGTTTGCACCAGAGCCTTTGAAGCCTTCATGATTAGAGCCCTGGCAACTTCTCTAAGTTAATTTCTAAGCACCCTTTCACTTCTCACTCTTAAGCCAAACTGGCCTTATAATTGTTTGGAGAACATGCCAAGCCTGTCCCAGAGGCCAGCGCAGCTGCTGTTCCCTCCCTCTTAGATATCCACATGGGTCCTTCCTCATTTTTTTCATGCCTCTGTGTAAGTCACCTCTGCAGGCCTTTAATGCCATCAGACAACAAATACTTCATTTCTTTCATCCTGTGTGTGTGTGTGTGTGTGAGACAGAAAGACAACACTACTTTTGGCTACCTAGAAAGTCAATTCCCACCAGCCGAAGACCACCAGGAACACACGTTACTCAAAGTTAGTTTTCTAAATTAAACTCCCTGTAGCAAGAGAGACTGAACAGCATGCAGAAGAGTGGGGAATCTCAGTGCAAGGGTTTTAGGAGGGACTTGTACAAGATTTGGGCTTGTGTTAGGTGATGTTATAGAGGGTTCAAGAAAGCAAGAAGGGTGCTCTTTCAGATTGAGTGCTTTCAGAAAGCTGGAGCAATTCAGTTTCTTGGTAACTAGTCTTCTTTTTTACCCTACACCAAGGGGAATCTTAGTTTCCCCTTGTGGGGATCTTAGTTTCCGACCAGGGATCGAACCCATGCCCCCTACAAGGAGCGTGGTCTCTTAACCACTGGACCACTATGGAGGTCCCTCATAGTTACTAGTATTAATCAGGAAAGGGGGTGTATTACTATTTTGTGGTGCACAGTGTTCATTCAGGCTGAATTATGACTGAAGGCCCTTCATGCTCATGCAGAGTCCTCATCTGCTGTTGATGTTCTGTAACATTATATTCAGTCAAAGTGTTAGTCATTCAGTCATGTCTGACTCTTTATGACCCCATGGACTGTAGCCCGCCAAGCTCCTCTGTCTGTGGAATTCTCTAGGCAGAACTGGAGTGGGTTGCGATTCCCTTCTCCAGGGGCTCTTCCCGACCCAGGGATCGAAGCCGGGTCTCCTGGATTGCAGGCAGATTCTTTACTGCCTGAGCCATCAGGGTATACCATTGTAACTAAGCTAACTGACAGCTAACAGGAGTGCTTTTTTCTTTCTCATATATTTCATGGTCTGCAAAGTATGTGTCCTGAAAGCAAGGACTTTGTTTTGCTTAGCACTGAAGCACAGTGCTTAAACATTATTTGGCATATAGTGGATGTTCAATCAATGTTAGATAAATATTCTTTCAAAACATTTTCCATACCTCAGGTCCAACATATCCACAAGGCAGCCCTATATCTGGGACAGGTAAATTTGAGTCCTTGGAATATCTCGTAAGTGATCATAGAGACAACAGCAGCTGCTGGTGGGCAGACAAGTAATAACAGTTACATTTTATAGAAATTTAAGACAAGGAGACCAACTGGGTCCTCTGGACTGTCCCTCAGACCAGATAGGACTTAGCTTCCATCAGTTCTCAGGGAAGATCATTACCATGAAAAAACCCTACTCGCCAATGATAAAAGATGCCAAGTTAAATACTATGCTACAAATAAAATCAAACACTCAACTTAATGATCATCTTTCTCTTCCCATCCAGCATCTTATAGCCATATATCCTATATTTTAACAAAATATAATACCACATACTAAATACTAAACCACATAATCTGTGGTTTAGTTAATCTTCCAGAAAGATTTGCATGTTAATAAAGTTGTCACCATTCTACTATTTCCTTGTTATACTGCAATTTAAAAATAATTTTGCAGCTTGTTTACACAGAAAGGGAATTGAGGTACCATTTTTAAACCTATCAAGTTGGCAAAAATACAAAAGTTCAGTAATATTTTATTTTGGCAATGGTGTGGGTCAATAGACAAACTCATACATTGCTAATGGAAAAATAAACTGGTACAACTTCTATTTAGGTCAATCTGACAATATCTAACACGATTTGATGCGCACAAAACCTCTGACCCAAAAACTTTCCTTTTAGCAATTCTACAGATAAACTTGTATGCAGGTTAAGTAACATGTTATTTACTGCAGCGTTGTTTGAACAGTAAACAATCTAAATGTCTGTCTCTCAGGGAATGAGTAATAAATTACAATATCTATGCAATGGGGGAAACGCTAGCTTTACTGTTATCCTGCTAAGCACAAAAAATTTCCCAGAACATCAACATCAGACGAGATATGAGACCATGACAGATCAAGTGAAAAAAAGACTATATAGCAATGATATCTGAACACATATAAAAACATGAATATTATTGTAACTACAAACATGATCAAACATCCCTCTATCCTGGCTGGTATGAGTGGCTGCTGCTTCTTTATCAATTAACATTAGCCTCAATTCATTCCCCCTGTCTGTTAGGATTTATTCTAGAACACACAAAGAAGTGCTCCAGCATCCTAAATACATCTAATCCACAGCAAACATGAGTTTCCTTAAAACTTTCTCATTAAACCAACTAATCTAAACCCCAATCCGATAAGTTCTTTCCAACACACTCCAACTGAGATGCCCTGTAGTTCCTAATGGTGTGTGTTCTCACTCACTGCAATGAGCAATAAGCTCTATTCATTTATCTAAGGTGTGTCCCTAGCGGGGAAGGCATTGGCACGTGTGAAGCCAAATATGCATGGTGCAAAACCATGTATATATGTGCAATATGCTACAATTTGTATAAAATAATGTAAAGCAAATTTTAAAAATATATTGTGTGTGTACAGAAAACATCTCAGGGAAAATTCAGTAAAAATGGTTGTCTCTTGGAAGAACTAAAGGCTGGGGCACAGGAGTAGGAAAGAGTCTTCAGTATACAGTTTGTTACCATGTTCACAATTTATTTACTTGAAATTAATAACTTTAAAAAATGAGAGTAAGAGGCTTCCTTGGTGGCTCAGTGGTAAAGAATCCACCTGCCAACGCAGGAGACATGGATTTGATCCCTGATCTGGAAAGATCCCACATGGAGCAGAGCAATTAAGTCTGTGCACCGCAACTATTGAGCCTGTGCTCTAGAGCCCAGAAACCACAACTACCGAAGCCCACTCTCCGCAACAAGAGAAGTCACCACAATGAGAAGCCTGTGTACCACCACTAGGAAAAGCACACGTAGCAGTGAAGACCCAGCGCAACCAAAGGACAATCTTTTAAAATTGTAATTAAAAAAAAGAGACTAAGAATCACAGGCACTGCTGTGGGATCAATACTGAAGAAAAGACAGTCTCTCTTCAGTAAGTAGTTTTGGGAAAACTGGATGCTGCTGCTGCTGCTAAGTCGCTTCAGTCGTGTCTGACTCTGTGCGACCCCATAGCTGGCAGCCCATCAGGCTCCGCCGTCCCTGGGATTCTCCAGGCAAGAACACTGGAGTGGGTTGCCATTTCCTTCTTCAATGCATGAAAGTGAACAGTGAAAGTGAAGTTGCTCAGTCGTGTCCGACTCTTAGCAACCCTCTGTCCGTGGGATTTTCCAGGCAAGAGTACTGGAGTGGGGTGCCATTAAACTGGATAGCTGCATGTAAAAGAATGAAACAGAACACTCTCACTATTAAACTCTTAGAGGAAAACGTAGNTGCTCAGTCGTGTCCGACTCTTAGCAACCCTCTGTCCGTGGGATTTTCCAGGCAAGAGTACTGGAGTGGGGTGCCATTAAACTGGATAGCTGCATGTAAAAGAATGAAACAGAACACTCTCACTATTAAACTCTTAGAGGAAAACGTAGGCAGAACACTGACATAAATCACAGCGATAGCGAGGCTTTGCGGTCAATGGCTTCTTTGCGGGCCCTGCCGCAGCTGACCCGGCTCCTTGGTGGAGAAGATGATGGACCAGAACAGCGCCATCGACGCCGGCGTGTGCAGGGCCCTTTTTATCAGTTACTGCATTTACTTCGACTGCAAGAGACGAGTGACCCCAATTTCAAGAACAGGCTGCGAGAATGAAGAAACAAACAAAAGCTTGCCAAAGAGGTGGGCTTTCCAAGTTACCTGACCTTAAAGATGCTGAAGCCGTTCAGAAATTCTTTCTAGAAGAAATACAGCTTGGTGGAAGAATTACTAGCTCAAGGTGAGTATGAGAAGGGTGTGGACCATCTGACAAACACAATTGCTGTGTGTGGACAGCCACAGCAGTTACTGCANTAATAGGCCACATTTTAGTTACTTGAAATTGGTGGTCTTTGCTGGGGGTGAGGAATAAGGGAGAGGGGCATCAAAACCTAGTTCCATAGTAATTTCAGTCATTCAAAGCTACTAAAAGAGAAGGAAGAAACCCTCAACCTCCTTCCTTTCTCACTGGTCACTTGTAGCAACAGTGTGACTTTTGATGTTACTAACAATTTCCTCTATAGTAGTACGGGGTAGTTCAGATTAAACATTTCACAAATGCAAACTGTAATGGCCAAGTAAAGATGGCATTCTTGGCCATTACAGTTGGCATTAAAGTTGACATGCTTTGTTGGCTCTGAAACTCTCTAAATGAAACCAATACTGTTTAAGAAAGCCATGGGACTATTCTATAAAAGAGTTACCTTATCTCAAATGCCTGCAAAGAACTGGCAAATGATTGTTACTATAATTACTTTTAGCAAGGGATAATTTAAGTCTACAAGAAGACAATCAAAGAATTAAATTTATTAAAGAGTTTAAAACAAGAATATGGTTAATGTTCTAAAACATTATGGAACGAGAATCCTTTAAAAAAAAGTTTACTATGAAACTGACAATGAAATTGCTTTTTTACTGAATACAGTCAAAGCAGGTTAGTGTTGTGAATATCACTTTGAATATATAAATAACACTTTCCAAACAGGTATCCTCAAAACACAGGGTCTCATATTAGCTATAAAAGGATTTGGCACCTCTGTCCTTATTATTTTAAGTAAGAATTTTAAGCAGGTACAGGCTAGGGGAGAATGCCGCTTGCAGTGCCAGAGTTACATTATCAGCAGGTCTCTAGCGTGGAGTTCTTCCTGTGAACAGTCCACACTCTGGCTCTGTGGCTGAGTTCACTACGTTCTGATTTAAAGTGATACTAATAAATAGACCTAGCATGTGGAAGGTCTATTTTTACCCAAGCAATTTTGGCTACAGAGGACAATCGAGAAGATAGGCATGGTGAAAAATCTGCAGCATAGCCAAAAAAAGTTTCTCCCAAATTATGTGGTGATAATAGCAAACTTGCCTTCTTCTAAACCTGATATTCTCTACAAACTTCAACTAACCTTCAGTAACACTGTCCTGCAAGGAATTTTACAAAAAGGAAAAAAAGGTAACGCTTTCCTTAAGAAGACAGAAATTGCATGGAAGACTTTCAGTATAACCTCCAGTTTGCATCCCTGAACAAAAAATTGCCTTGGTTCCCTCTATACTGAAGTCTCAATGTTTAATGAGGTAAACCTCTCACATGTTTGAAACTGCATACAAGGTGAAAAATCTGTAGATCTAAGGCATGCAGCTTCTCTACCTAGCCACAGTCACAGTCAAAATTTAAATTCTATTTTCACTATGGTTTTAACAAAATTGTTACAAGAAAAAAGATACAAAGACAAAATCCGGAAATTTCTGGACAAAACAATAAGTAACAAAAATATAAGTTTTATATTAAAAAAAGAAATGGAAAAAAATGTTGTCTCAAAGTTTTCCAAGGAAGAGACCTGGAGATGATTAATGTATGTAAACACTGCCTTGTAATAGTTATAACAATAAATTATAAATCTAGCTTACCTTTTCCTCAAAACGGATACGGTAAAAGGAAGGTTGGGAAGTTATTTTATAGTCCTCATTGCAGTCTGCTGTTAGGCACTCTCAGTATCAATAGCTCTACAAAGTTAGTTGTAATTTTTTTTTTCCTATTTTGTTCTAGAATAAAATCCATATGAAGGAAAGAAGATTACTGTTAGGAAATTTACCATTAATTCTACATTCTTGTTTTAATGGTGCCATGGATTTTTTCCAAACGCCAACATCAGTCCCTTCCTAGTTAAATTCAGATTTCTTCTGTCATTTGGAAAAAGTGGATGTTACGTATCTTTTGAATTCAAGGGTCAAACTATTCTAACTGCATAGGAAACATCCTTCANAATGGTGCCATGGATTTTTTCCAAACGCCAACATCAGTCCCTTCCTAGTTAAATTCAGATTTCTTCTGTCATTTGGAAAAAGTGGATGTTACGTATCTTTTGAATTCAAGGGTCAAACTATTCTAACTGCATAGGAAACATCCTTCAACCTTCATGATTATGCACTTTCCTTGGATGAAATGTTGACATTTTCATCCCCAGAATGTAACAGAATCAAGAATTTAAGGTATTATCAGATTCTAAAGTATGAGATTTAAAAGCATAATAAAACTAAATTATCTCATGACATTTTCTCAAGTGAAAAATAAAAAAACAATATTCAGAGAAGACCCAAACTGGGGTCACTCAGCACTAGCTGAAACTTGCTTGCATTATATTTGTTTCCTGCCCAATCCACTCAGGCTCCTCTGTAACTTACAGGGGGTGGGAATATGACTCAAAGTGCAAAAACAAAATATTTCACTATATAAACAGCTTGTCTCTGCTAAGTGGCCTAATTTTAGACCTCAATATACCAGCACCTTTTCTAACTCCTTATTTTAAAATTGAATGCAAAACTACACAATTAATATTCCAAGTGGCTAAGCTCATGAGTTGGGGTTCAACTTCTAATTCTAGAACCATCCTATCAGAACTACTGTACAAAATCATTAAAAGTTAAAGTGACAAAGGTTATCACAGAGGTCAAATTACTTAAGGTACTAAATTTCTAGTGTTGTAAACAGCAACTAAGTTATATTACTCCTGACTGCCAAATTAAAGCTAAATAGAAAGAATGTATGTACACAATTGTATTTAAAAATAAAAAAGAACAAAACCTTTTCACTTCCAAATATGTCTGAGGCTGTCTGATGGTCAAGATGAGAAATTTCAAAAACCAAATAGTTATATTATGCCTGCAACCTGTTATAAATTTCAGAAAGAGAAAAATTTGCATGCAAACATCCCCATTTAAGGACATAAGAACTTCATCTAACGTTTGATAAAAACTCTCATTTCGCTCATTAAATAACATCATTAAAAAGCATAAAATTGGCTTGTCATCTATCCAGCTAACAGTCACAGAACAAAGTTATTCCAGGTACTTTCATCACTAAAATTAAGCCAATTTTATTTTTATGGACGCAGACATTTTTCCCCTCATGAATACTTACTGATAATCATACTAAACCCTTAGAACAAAAACAGAACTGAATCTTTTGTTAATTTTGGTGAAAAAATGCCAGTGTTATATTTGTACTTTGTCATCTTATATATGGCCTCTTTCACTCTTGTTTCAAAGATCCTGGTATATTCAGGATACTTTTCTTAAAGACAGTTCAGAAGGCAAAAATTAATTTGTCAGTAAAATGGATCACTTCCCAGAGTTGCATTTTTTTTAGAAAGACACAGAGATTAGTTCAAAGAACAAGTACTGCTCATTGGGTAGGGGTTTTTCCTTTGAAGAAAATAAGGAGCCTAATAAATTATTAGTATTCTCAATATTTCTTGCCTATAATCTTACTGGAACTTTTTTTTACATCTTTCAACCAGCAAACTGCTTAAGTTGATTAGCTAAAGCTTAAGTTCAACAGGCAAATACTCAAAAGGTAAAGCTAAGAGCCTGACTTCAATCATAACATTAAGTCTGCCTAAAGAGAAGGGGCAGAAAACATCTACTTAAACTTCTGTTTGGTAGACAGGTAAGGACTCTTGATTGTTCTTGTTTGCTTGCTATGGTCACAGCCTTGCTCAGGACAGAGAACTTTGTCAACATATAGGCAAAAAACCAAGACATTCAGGAACAACCTGGGGGGAGAAAACAAAGTTACTTTCACCGATGACTGCATTTTTAGTCACGAGCCCATTACAAAGATAGTCTTCATCCAATTAGTCTTTTCATTATTGTTGGTTTTGAAAATGGCCAACAATATTCATTTGGGACTGTACCATTAACATTGCACTCAAAAAAAGAAAACATGGGAAACCAAATTCTTGCTCTCCTACTCTGCTGATATGCTCTGGTATTGGCTAGAGTATGGTAGTACAAAAAGAGTCTCGTTGTGATATAAAAGGCAATAAACACATCAATGGAATAATGTTCATGGGCAGCCAAAATGAAGAAGATTCCAAAGAGGTTGAGAACCCAGGATAAAGTGTGCAAGAAATTCCAGCTTCTTGGTGTATCTGAGAAAAGGACAGAAAAATCATTTTAATATCATTTCTTCCAATGTTTCTCAGTCATATGTTTCCTAGATCTGTTTTTCCCATTCTTCATAGAATTTGACACCCTTCCCACAGCCTCCTGTACAGCTAGTCATTTGCTATGTAGAGAAGCACTAAAGAGATACTTACATTCAGTGACAAAGAAATTCAGCATAGTTAGGACGACTGTGTGGCCGCTGAACATGTAATCTCCACAAGTGTGAACGCCAGTTAGGGTCATACCAAAGCCACTCCAAATGGCAAAGGCCCGGTGTAATTTCTCCCATACACTGCCATATACCTATAAAGAAAGCTAAGAATTAGTGTTTCAAATGCTTAGGGCAATAGAGGCTCTTACAACTCCCACTGAAATTCAAAGACTGAAATGACAGATCTAAGCAAAATCAACCAGACTCCCACTGTAATTAACTGCAGACACAGTAATGGGTGGTCAAAGCTTGGCTATACTCAGAAATATTCTGGTAATTTAATGAAATCAATAGCCTCCCACGTGGCGTAGTGGTGAAGAATCTGCCTGCTATTGCAGGAAATGCAAGAGATGCAGGTTTGATTCTGGGGCTGGGAAGATCCCCTGAAGTAGGAAATGCAACCCATTCCTCTAGTATCCTTGCCAGTAGAATCCCATGGACAGAGGAGCCTGGAAGGCTATAGTCCATGCAGTTGCAGAGTCAGATATGACCAAGCAACTGAGCACACATACAGTGAAATCAATGCAATTCAAACTTCTCTACTAGGACTTCCTTTACCGTGAAAAAGTTGTTGTTTAGTCGTGCAGTCGTGTCTGACTCTCTGTCACCCCATGAACTGCAGCAAACCAGGCTTCCCTGTCCTACACTATCTCCCAGAGTTTGCTCAAGTTCATGGCCACTGAGATAATGATGCTATCCAACCATCTCATCTTCCCTTCTCCTCTTGCCCTCAATCTTTTCCAGAATCAGGGTCTTTTCCAATGAGTCAGCTCTTCGCATCAGGTGGCCAAAGTATTGCAGCTTCAGCTTTGATCAGTCCTTCCAATGAATATTCAGGACTGATTTCCTTGAGGATTCACTGGTTTGATCTCCTTGAAGTCCAAGGGACTCTCAAGTCTTCCCCAGCACCACAGTTCAAAAACATCAATTCTTCAGAGCTCAGCTGTCTTTATAATCCAACTCTCACATCCATACATGACTACTGGAAAAACCATAGATTTGACTTTGGTTGGCAAAGTAACATATCTGCTTTTTAATANCTCAAGTCTTCCCCAGCACCACAGTTCAAAAGCATCAATTCTTCAGAGCTCAGCTGTCTTTATAATCCAACTCTCACATCCATACATGACTACTGGAAAAACCATAGATTTGACTTTGGTTGGCAAAGTAACATATCTGCTTTTTAATATGCTGTCTAGGTTTGCCATAGCTTTTCTTTCAAGAAGCAAGTGTCTTTTAATTTCATGGCTGCAGGCACCATCTGCAGTGATTTTGGAGGCCAAGAAAATAAAGTCTGACACTGTTTCACTGTCTCCCCATCTCTTTGCCATGAAGTGATGGGATGGGATGCCATGATCTTAGTTTTCTGAATGTTGAGTTTTAAGCCAGCTTTTTCACTTTCCTCTTTCACATTCATCAAGAGGCTCATTAGTTCCTCTTCACTTTCTGCCATTAGGGTGGTGTCATCTGCATTTCTGAGGTTACTGATATTTCTCTGGGCAATCCTGATTCCAGCTGGGCTTCATCCAGTCTGGCATTTCACATGATGTACTCTGCATAGAAGTTAAATAAGCAGGGTGACAATATATAGCCTTGATGTACTTCTTTCCTGATTTGGAACTAGTCTGTTGTTCCATGTCCGGTTCTAATTGTTGCTTCTTGATCTGCATACAGGTTTCTCNGCATTTCACATGATGTACTCTGCATAGAAGTTAAATAAGCAGGGTGACAATATATAGCCTTGATGTACTTCTTTCCTGATTTGGAACTAGTCTGTTGTTCCATGTCCGGTTCTAATTGTTGCTTCTTGATCTGCATACAGGTTTCTCAGGAAGCAGATAAGGTGGTCTGGTATTCTCATCCCAAAGAATTTTCCAGTTTGTTATGATCCACACAGTCAAAGGCTTTGGAGTAGTCGATAAAGCAGAAGTAGATGTTTTTCTGGAATTCTGTTGCTTTTTCTATGATCCAATGGAAATTAAAAGCTTACTACGGCAAAAAAGCATTGCCAAGTTTTATACCCTATAACACAGTAATATTTGCTTGCCTGTTCTTGCCAATAAGAAACAGGCTATGACAGAGATAATGGCTACCATTCAATATCCACTTTCCCTTCTTCAGTAGTAATAGTTCTAAAATCAATTAGAAGAGGTGACAAATTCAACTATAACACTGTATTTCTCATCCTCCCTTGCAGCTAGGTGTGGCTAAGCAACTAAGTTCTATACAGTAAGATGGAAAGTGGAAGTATAGAAGACTTCTGGGAAGGCTACTTATCAATGAAAGAGACAACAGCTTGGAGGGAGTCTTCTTTACCTTTCCTTCTTCCAGCCTACAACTCAGACATGACAGTTAAACTCTGGCAGTCACCAGGGCTACAAAGTCGCCTTGAGGATGCAAGCCAAGTGTTAGGACAAGAGGGCAGGAAGGCAGAAGAATCATGGATTTTTGATAACTCCATAAAGTTATCAAACACCCGACCTGAAGTACCTACTTTCAGACTTCTCTATGAGAGAGAATAAATCATTGCTTGTTTATTAAACTACAGCCACCATTAAGTTCCTGTTATTAGTAGCCAAATCTAATCCCAAACCCCACACATAAAACTTTAAAAAAGTAATCCATTTTGAGGAAGAGTTTGAGTAATGGTCACTTTTTTTAAAAGGCATTTAACACATAATAACAATATAAAAAATTGCTGTAATTTTATTTGCATTTCTATGTGCAGCATGCTACCATATGCTTTTATGTTATTGCATTTAATTTCCACAAAAATTGTATGAACTGATTTAACTGTGTAGATTAGGAAACTGGCTTCAGAAAGGTCACATGGCCAATAAGTAATAATGTGAACAGAGGGAGTCCAGTTCTAGAGCCCTATATCTTAAAGATTCTATGGCCAATAAACAAGAGGAACAATCTCATTAGAACTGCCATTTCATTAGAAATCTCACCTGATTATACACTACCCAGTTTCCCCCTTCTGTCTCAGTTGATGGCAGGAGAGGGAGAAAAATTTATTAATCAGAGAAAAGGAAAGGAGATACTAAAATATACATGGCTTGGTTATTTCCATGACCTCTAAAGAGAATAAGGTTAGAGATATTATGCAAGTGAGGGTAAAAAAATCAAGCAGTGAAGAACAGATTGCTAGGAAAATATCTCAGCCAAAAACAGGACACAAGTGATGCCAGTTAAAAAAAAAAAAGAAATTATTACACAACACTGTAAATCAACTATACTGGAATAAATTAAAGAAAAATACTATAGTACAAAAAAGAAAAGCAATTATTGCCCAATTACTTGTCTTCCTATCCTTTCCAATCGTAAAATGCCCCAAATATCTTTCCAGACAAATAAAAACTGAAACACAATAGAATGAATTTAGACATTTTGATGAGAAATTTGCTTTAACTGTTTCTTTCTTTTCCATCACTAAATTTTAAAAAAAACCAGGCATGTTCTTGGTTCTGTCTCCAAACCCACTACTTTTGGGAATGAGATTTCAGGCAATTACTTTATTACAATGTAAAAGCCCTACGGAGTTCATTGTAAGGGATTTGACTGATAGATAATATTCTCTTAACTTTCTAATTTTAATGACTGCTGCAAATACAGGTCAATAAATAGGTTATATTAAAATTCAAAGCAATTAATAGTATTTAGGGCAGATCTGAACAGGTATACCCACATTAAGCTAACTTATAATGAAAAACTGTCATTAGAGACAGGAAAAGCGCTATCCATACTGTAGAGGGATGGTATCTAATTTATTTTTGTAACACATGTTGCAGCCCTATGCATATATATCCTTTTCTTTAGTGGCTGACCTGCAATTAAATTCCTCAGNTAAGCTAACTTATAATGAAAAACTGTCATTAGAGACAGGAAAAGCGCTATCCATACTGTAGAGGGATGGTATCTAATTTATTTTTGTAACACATGTTGCAGCCCTATGCATATATATCCTTTTCTTTAGTGGCTGACCTGCAATTAAATTCCTCAGCTACAGGGAATTCTCCTTTCACTGTAACAAGCTTACTTATTTTTTCTTTTAAATCTCTTCTAATTGATTTGGGGGAAACTGTTCTATCTCTTCTTCACACTATGCACAGAAATTCAGCAGATTTTCTAGCTAAAGAATGTCACTTGCTATCCAGTTGTACAAGAATTAAGTCATTAGCCACTGTAGTCCCTGACCCTCAACATACCCTGAAAGGACATCAGGACAGAGACCAGGAATGAGGTACTCTGTGTGCTGCAAAAACAGACAGAATAGGCCTTCAGGACCGGAGAAGGCAATGGCACCCCACTGCAGTAGTCTTGCCCGGAAAATCCCATGGACAGAGGAGCCTGGTGGGCTGCAGTCCATGGGGTCGCTAAGAGTCGGACACGATGGAGTGACTTCACTTTCACTTTTCACTTTCATGCATTGGAGAAGGAAATGGCCAACCCACTCCAGTGTTCTTGCCTGGAGAATCCCAGGGACGTGGGAGCCTAGTGGGCTGCCATCTCTGGGGTCACACAGAGTCGGAGACGACTGAAGTGACTTAGCAGCAGCAGCAGCAGGCCTTCAGGACAGTTTCCCTCCCGCCTGCCCAGGATTAAATTTTATGAACTCAATTTCTTACACCCATACTTAGAAAAGCACTAAAATCACTGACTGAGACATCTGTTCCTCATGCCTAGCAGCAACTTTCTACCAAGATGTGTGACTTGATCACTTTCTCCAAGATCACACATGTGATAACTGCTTCCCTTACTTCTTTAGCATAGTTCCTAAGAGGCTGGTCTCAAACTCAAAGCTCTCACATTGTGCATTTTTATTTCAGTCAAGAGATTAAAGATTGAAATTTAAAATATAAGACCATAAAAGTCTCAGACATCATCTTTCATTAATTAGAATGACAGTGACTCCAAAAATTGATAAAACGTAGTACTGGCAGTGTGATGGGAAAAGTGACATGCACAGTGTAGTGATAGCAGTGAAAAAGTAGTCTTTCTTAGTGAAAATGTCAGCAATATGTATCACAATTGTTATGTCCTTTAATTTCATAACTCTACTTCCAGGAGCTTATCTTAAGACTATTAAATAAGTGAAAAAGCATGTTTATGAAAGCATTATTTATAAAGAATAAGATTTGAAAATAACCTAAATGCATGCCACTTGGACAGTGGTAAATTGTACAATGGAATACTCTGCAGTAATTAAAAAGATGAGGTATAGTTATATGTATTTTTTCAGAAAAAAGTAAACAACACATTGTTAAGTACAACATAAGCTGAAGTACAATGTCTGCAATATAATCCTATCTTTCATTTAAAAAGCAGCTATTTATACAAACTTGTGTGAATGTGCAAACATGGTTAAAAATAGTCCATGTGGCTATATAAACTTTTAACAGTATTATTTACGGGGTGGGGTGAAAGAAGAGGGAATTTTTAATTTACATATTTTTATAAAATTTGAAATTTTACAATAAGTTTATGTAACTTGGTAACTACAAGTTCCTTCCCTTTTTTTTGGGGGGGGGGGGAAGAAGAAAAAAAAAGGATCTTTTACCTTAAAAAAATAAAAGATTTCCTTTACACTAAATCCTAAATGTCATTACCCCTTCCTCCTTTCTTACTGGTCAGTCTCCTTATACCTTGAGAAAGTTTATATACTCTTCAGCTCAGGGCTGTATTTTTAGTTCTTGATCTCCTTTGGCTGCTTAATCTTCCCTCCTCAGCATTTCAGCTATTTATATTGCAGCAGAAGAACTGACAATTTGTTTTACACTTTACAAACAACATAAAAATAACAAGAAATGTGTTAGTATATTATTAAAATATTTTGGAACACATAACTAAAGCATGGAGGCTTAGAAAATAAGGCTAACAAATCCTTTTGTCCAAATTTCATGAGTCATAACAGCCAATTTTGTATACAAAGCACAAATGACCTTCAGGATTAAAAAAATTTTTTTTAATAATTCATTACTTTTTTTGTTGTTGTTCCCATCTGTATAAGCTATCCTCTCTCAATTTAGCCAGAAGAGAAGGTATGTCTACAGTATACCAAAACAACCTATAAAGTATAAAACAAAAACAAAAAAATCAGCCATTATTTAAATACATCTCCAAAAGAGTAAAGTTTAGAGTAGTGGGTACTATATCTTAAATGGAATATGGTTGAATTGCATTGCTTTTTTAAAAAAATACGTTATTTGATTTGGCTGTGCCAGGTCTTAGCTGTGGCACGGTGGGATCTAGTTCCCTGACCAGGAACCAATTCCGTGCCCCTGCAGTGGAAGCAGAGTCTTCAACACTGCACCACCGAGGGAAGTCCCCGAACACTTTCTAAAGCGGAGTGATGAAGACAGTGAAAGGTCCAGAGTCATATAATATGAGTAACTAAAGACACTGAGGACGGTGGGAAAGGAAAAATGATAATTGAAAGCTACTTTTTTTCTGTAGTTCTACAACACTGAACTAGTTAGGATCGATGGATAGAAGTAACAGGGAGGCAGATTCTGGCTTAAAACTTTTACCAAATTATTTCTACACGTTTATTACCAATAACAAAAATGCTAAAAAGCACATTTAATTAATAATATTAAAAGCAAAATCTAAGCCTTAGTTCATACATCCATCTAAGCCATCAACACTAAGAGTAAGGGGGAAGAACGGTAAAGAAGACAGCAGGCTACCTTTCCAGTACACTGAAGGTGCTGTCCTGGCACGGAGAGGGAGGTCACAAACATGGTAAAGCAGCGAAGCAAGAAGACAGTGCCCATCAGACTACAAAGCCTTCGCAGAAGTATGGACCTGTGAACAGAGTGACCAAAAAGGAAGAAAGATCAGAAGAAAACAAACCAAAATATCCCCAGGCAATTAATGTTTACTTTGAGGGAGAACAAGCAGGAAAACCATTAGATTCTTTGAAGACAAAAATCTTAAGAGACCATGTAACAGAAACGTCCAACAGGACCATCTACAATGATAGGAAGGGACTATTTATGCACTGTCCAATAAATCATCTATATGTGGCTCTTGAGTATCTGAAACGTACAAGCGAGGAACTTAATTTTATTTCATTTTCACTAAATTAAATTTGAACAGCCATATGTGGCTAGCACCTGCCATGTTGGACAGTGCAGACCTAAGAGCATCATTTTACTGTAAGAAAATATGACTAAGAGAAAGCAAAAGTTACACAAGAAAGAAGATAGTCCCTCGCCTGACACTTAGCTTAGTGTTATTACTCATATATTATCATAACTTATTTACTTAATGAGAAGATAAATATGTGACTCTAGTGAATTTTTTTGCTCATCAATGACACTGTAAATTGGTTAATAACTAATTATATAATAAACTCTAATTTCTCTTAAATTTAAGGTACAAAATACTGTTTTTTTATACTAAGTTTTACATTAAGCACATCTCTAACAAAAGCTTTAAACTGCATGAAATCACTTGTACTGTTAATTTTTTTTAATGTTTTAAGCGAAAACAGATTAGAAGATTCTTAAGTACAGAGACTTGGCTTATATATTTTTAAAATGCTCCTCCCGCCCACCCTCAAAAAAAGTACTGAACACAAAGGTAGGTGAGTTTCAAACTGCAGTGTGTGTACACCTGGGATGGAGACCAGAAATCTGGATTTAATTTTTTTCACTTCAAATATACTTCTGTTTTATTGTCTTTCTCCTCTCCTCAAGGAACTCTAATTATTCATAAGTTGCACCTTTTTCAGGCCATCCCCTCAGTATTCCCAAAAATTTAATCTATTTTCTATCTTTAAAAATATGTTTTCTTCAAATTACCTTCTGATTCATTAATCCCCTCTTCTGCTGGATTCAACCAGACGTCATACTCATTACTGAATTCTCAATTTCATGGATTTTAAAAAGTGTGTTTGCTTCTAGAGTTTCCATTTTATTCCTTTAAAATTATATTGAAGAGAGTCAGCAGGGGCTTTCCTGGTGGCTCCCCTGGTGGCTCAGACAGTACAGAGTCTGCCTGCAACGCAGGCGACTGTTTGATCCCTGGGTTGGGAAGATCCCCTGGAGAAGCGAATGGCAACCTACTCCAGTATTCTTGCCTGGGAAATCCCACGGACAGAGGAACTTGGCAGGCTACAGTCCATGGGGTCGCCAAGAGTTGGAGACTACTTATACTAGTCAGCAGAATTACTTTAAAAGCTGTGTCTGGTACCTCCATTTTCTGGATCCACTGTGGGTCTATTCCATTATCTATTGTTTCTCTTAAATTTCAATCATATTCTCTTACATACTTGTGTGCTTTTTTTATTAGTTATTTACTTGAGTGCCAGATATTGTACATAACAATTTTTAGAATTAGATTTATTGATAGGTCTATACTGTCTTCCCAAAGAGAGATCTGATCTCTTTTGGCAGGTAGTTAAGGGATTTAACAATCTGGGGTCACTTTAATACAATTTTAGAAACTGAAATTATTTCAAACTAGGTTTCCGTCTCTGCAGGATCTGCTTCATTTCTGGTTCACTACTGAAGCTGTGGTACTATAGAAAAGAAGAAAAGAGAAGAAAGAGAAGAACTAACACTGAATGGAGAGGGTCCCAACTCAAAGCAGGAGGATTCTACTATTTCTTACTTTTCTTAATAGGCCCTGCTCTCCAACATTTTGAGAAACCACAGGAGCCTAAATTGAATACACTATCATCCAGAGAAGAATTAAGTTTATTGAGACTCAGCACTACTGACTTGAGAACAGTCTAGCCCATTCCAAGATCGACAGCCTAATCTGGGAGTTTTCCTATCAGCCATTCAACTTTGTTACACACCAAAGGCTTAGTCTCCTTATCTCAGCTTTGGCAATACAACCAGTGTAACCCTGCTTTTTTCAAAGATGCATATTCATTCCTCTGATTTTATCTCATAGGTTATTTTTTCTTTGTTTTCTTCTTCATGTGTATGTGTGTTTGGGGATCTTGGGGTTTTCCTGTCTTCCTGCAAGCTTAGTGATGCAATAAAAATTTCTTAACACAAGATTTATGGAGAATTTTCTTATATGGTGGAAAGTCCAGAGCAAAGGTTTCTGCCTTTTTTCTTCCAAGTTATCATTTTGTGACGTTTTTGAAGAAGATAACAAGGAACCTGGATTTTAACGAGAGCCCAGGTGATTCTAATGAAAGTGGCACAAAGACCACACTTTGAGAAACATTTTGTTTGACTAAGTAAACATCAAAACTTGCATTTAGTTGCTGCACTTTGCCAAACCTACCAAGGTTTCCTATATAAACTCAACTCTTGTTTTGAAAGAGTGGGTCCATTCAGATCTACAAGGTCTTGTGAGGCAAAGTTAAATCAGAAAGCAGCAGTGATACATGTGTTTTTAAACCACCTCTGGTTTTAAGCAATCCAGTTATAAATATTCCTGCAGAGTAAAAGAGAATGAAGTGCAATATGGCCTAAAAGTGTGACAAGAATAGCAATCATCAACCTTTCTTTTCACCTTCAAAGCACTGAAATAACTGTGCTTAGGAGCAAAAGCCCATCGCTGTGGTTTACCTTAAGCACCTCCTGGTGAGGAGAAAGAATAAAAAAAAAAANTTTGTGGATACTGAAGAACCCTTGCATTTCTGGGATAAAGCCCACTTGGTCATGGTGTATGATCTTTTTAATGTGTTGTTGGATTCTGATTGCTAGAATTTTGTTAAGGATTTTTGCATCACAAAAAGAAAGTAAAATTAATAGTTCCTTAATGAACACTTCCCTAGGTTCTGTGTTACAGAAGATGACAAAAGGAACTGATTTCTTTTTTCCCACAAAGTAATAAAATCATAAACACCAAGTAAGTTAAATGACCTAATTATGGCTACAATAATGTATAATCTGTGAAATGTTTCTAGAGTTTGAGTGTTTTTTGGTTCTCCTTAAAATTTGCCATAAAATCTTTGAAAACTATTTGAATATGAGGAAGTGAGATCTGTTCAAGCCACAGAGAAATCTCTTTAATTTTCAAAACCAAATGTTTTCTTTAGAAAATTTCCCTTCTTCCCTCACATCATTCTAATTTTCAGTCACAGAGATACAAATTAATATTTGAAGACAAACCAGGGATAAATGCCAGGCAAAATTGTAAAAGGCGACTAAGCTGGTTTCCCTAACCCTCACACTTTGTTATACAAACTCTTCTCCTTTTCCTGGTTGCTGCTGCCCAACCCACATGCACAATCCATTAATGCTGCTCCAGGCTTCCCAAAACCTTTCTAGAAGCATTTTCTATTTTGAAACTTTTACAAAGTTTTCATCAAAACTTTCCCTGGCCTGTCTAATAGGCTTGACATATAGGAAAANTAAAGACACTGAGGACGGTGGGAAAGGAAAAATGATAATTGAAAGCTACTTTTTTTCTGTAGTTCTACAACACTGAACTAGTTAGGATCGATGGATAGAAGTAACAGGGAGGCAGATTCTGGCTTAAAACTTTTACCAAATTATTTCTACACGTTTATTACCAATAACAAAAATGCTAAAAAGCACATTTAATTAATAATATTAAAAGCAAAATCTAAGCCTTAGTTCATACATCCATCTAAGCCATCAACACTAAGAGTAAGGGGGAAGAACGGTAAAGAAGACAGCAGGCTACCTTTCCAGTACACTGAAGGTGCTGTCCTGGCACGGAGAGGGAGGTCACAAACATGGTAAAGCAGCGAAGCAAGAAGACAGTGCCCATCAGACTACAAAGCCTTCGCAGAAGTATGGACCTGTGAACAGAGTGACCAAAAAGGAAGAAAGATCAGAAGAAAACAAACCAAAATATCCCCAGGCAATTAATGTTTACTTTGAGGGAGAACAAGCAGGAAAACCATTAGATTCTTTGAAGACAAAAATCTTAAGAGACCATGTAACAGAAACGTTCAACAGGACCATCTACAATGATAGGAAGGGACTATTTATGCACTGTCCAATAAATCATCTATATGTGGCTCTTGAGTATCTGAAACGTACAAGCGAGGAACTTAATTTTATTTCATTTTCACTAAATTAAATTTGAACAGCCATATGTGGCTAGCACCTGCCATGTTGGACAGTGCAGACCTAAGAGCATCATTTTACTGTAAGAAAATATGACTAAGAGAAAGCAAAAGTTACACAAGAAAGAAGATAGCCCCTCGCCTGACACTTAGCTTAGTGTTATTACTCATATATTATCATAACTTATTTACTTAATGAGAAGATAAATATGTGACTCTAGGGAATTTTTTTGCTCATCAATGACACTGTAAATTGGTTAATAACTAATTATATAATAAACTCTAATTTCTCTTAAATTTAAGGTACAAAATACTGTTTTTTTATACTAAGTTTTACATTAAGCACATCTCTAACAAAAGCTTTAAACTGCATGAAATCACTTGTACTGTTAATTTTTTTTAATGTTTTAAGCGAAAACAGATTAGAAGATTCTTAAGTACAGAGACTTGGCTTATATATTTTTAAAATGCTCCTCCCGCCCACCCTCAAAAAAAGTACTGAACACAAAGGTAGGTGAGTTTCAAACTGCAGTGTGTGTACACCTGGGATGGAGACCAGAAATCTGGATTTAATTTTTTTCACTTCAAATATACTTCTGTTTTATTGTCTTTCTCCTCTCCTCAAGGAACTCTAATTATTCATAAGTTGCACCTTTTTCAGGCCATCCCCTCAGTATTCCCAAAAATTTAATCTATTTTCTATCTTTAAAAATATGTTTTCTTCAAATTACCTTCTGATTCACTAATCCCCTCTTCTGCTGGATTCAACCAGACGTCATACTCATTACTGAATTCTCAATTTCATGGATTTTAAAAAGTGTGTTTGCTTCTAGAGTTTCCATTTTATTCCTTTAAAATTATATTGAAGAGAGTCAGCAGGGGCTTTCCTGGTGGCTCCCCTGGTGGCTCAGACAGTACAGAGTCTGCCTGCAACGCAGGCGACTGTTTGATCCCTGGGTTGGGAAGATCCCCTGGAGAAGCGAATGGCAACCTACTCCAGTATTCTTGCCTGGGAAATCCCACGGACAGAGGAACTTGGCAGGCTACAGTCCATGGGGTCGCCAAGAGTTGGAGACTACTTATACTAGTCAGCAGAATTACTTTAAAAGCTGTGTCTGGTACCTCCATTTTCTGGATCCACTGTGGGTCTATTCCATTATCTATTGTTTCTCTTAAATTTCAATCATATTCTCTTACATACTTGTGTGCTTTTTTTATTAGTTATTTACTTGAGTGCCAGATATTGTACATAACAATTTTTAGAATTAGATTTATTGATAGGTCTATACTGTCTTCCCAAAGAGAGATCTGATATCTCTTTTGGCAGGTAGTTAAGGGATTTAACAATCTGGGGTCACTTTAATACAATTTTAGAAACTGAAATTATTTCAAACTAGGTTTCCGTCTCTGCAGGATCTGCTTCATTTTTGGTTCACTACTGAAGCTGTGGTACTATAGAAAAGAAGAAAAGAGAAGAAAGAGAAGAACTAACACTGAATGGAGAGGGTCCCAACTCAAAGCAGGAGGATTCTACTATTTCTTACTTTTCTTAATAGGCCCTGCTCTCCAACATTTTGAGAAACCACAGGAGCCTAAATTGAATACACTATCATCCAGAGAAGAATTAAGTTTATTGAGACTCAGCACTACTGACTTGAGAACAGTCTAGCCCATTCCAAGATCGACAGCCTAATCTGGGAGTTTTCCTATCAGCCATTCAACTTTGTTACACACCAAAGGCTTAGTCTCCTTATCTCAGCTTTGGCAATACAACCAGTGTAACCCTGCTTTTTTCAAAGATGCATATTCATTCCTCTGATTTTATCTCATAGGTTATTTTTTCTTTGTTTTCTTCTTCATGTGTATGTGTGTTTGGGGATCTTGGGGTTTTCCTGTCTTCCTGCAAGCTCAGTGATGCAATAAAAATTTCTTAACACAAGATTTATGGAGAATTTTCTTATATGGTGGAAAGTCCAGAGCAAAGATTTCTGCCTTTTTTCTTCCAAGTTATCATTTTGTGACATTTTTGAAGAAGATAACAAGGATCCTGGATTTTAACGAGAGCCCAGGTGATTCTAATGAAAGTGGCACAAAGACCACACTTTGAGAAACATTTTGTTTGACTAAGTAAACATCAAAACTTGCATTTAGTTGCTGCACTTTGCCAAACCTACCAAGGTTTCCTATATAAACTCAACTCTTGTTTTGAAAGAGTGGGTCCATTCAGATCTACAAGGTCTTGTGAGGCAAAGTTAAATCAGAAAGCAGCAGTGATACATGTGTTTTTAAACCACCTCTGGTTTTAAGCAATCCAGTTATAAATATTCCTGCAGAGTAAAAGAGAATGAAGTGCAATATGGCCTAAAAGTGTGACAAGAATAGCAATCATCAACCTTTCTTTTCACCTTCAAAGCACTGAAATAACTGTGCTTAGGAGCAAAAGCCCATCGCTGTGGTTTACCTTAAGCACCTCCTGGTGAGGAGAAAGAATAAAAAAAAAAAAATCAAGCAAACGTCCCTATTCTTCTTCAGTGTCCAAAGACAACAGATAGCAGATCCACAAACTTTGTTAGTTCTTTAGTTTTTTCTTTACTATGCCTTAATCCTTGTGGCTTATATATTTTATATCACAGTACTGTGGTGTGTATCTGTTAATCCCATACTCTTAATTTATTCCCACTCCTCCTTTCTCATACACATACTTCCCCTTTGGTAACCATAAGTTTGTTTTCTATGTCTGTGAGTTTGTCTTTCTGTTGTAAATAAATTGACCTATATTGCTTTTTAGATTTCACACTATGTCTTATTTTTTAAATAATTTCCCCTCTTTAATTATACAGGAAAGGAGCCTTCTCTTATGCTTCTCTCCTTTCTTTTTTAATGAAAACATTCTTCCCTTTATATTTCTTGTGAAAGTACAAAAGAAGCACCTTTCCTATTCAACAATTTCCTATATTATCTGTAGTAAACTACACTTGCTAGATGTGCATGATGTGCAAAATGACCTCTTTTTTAATGGGCCTCCTTCAAGCAGAGAATAGTTTCTTTCACCCAAACATCTGACAGAAGACTGTTCCCTGGAGGGGTCCCAAGCCTTCTATAGAGAGTATTTCCAATTTGCTTACAGAGAAAGGTAAGGCTAGACTTAGACTGTTAGTAGTTAGCACATGGCTATATATCACCATCTATCCCTGCAAAATATATTTGGAATATTACTAAATATATAGGTACTACCTCAGGTTGACTCTTGTCGATCAAACCCAAATATTTTTCTGTACCAATAACTGTAATGTTATAACAACTAGAGAAGGAAATTAATAAGGAAACAGCAAAGGAAGAAACAAGGTTTGATGACCTTTACATAAGATAGTAAAAACATTTTCAGTCTTGTAATTTTAAATGAGAGGTACCTGTGCTTGTGAAGAAGAAGAACCAGGAGCCAAATATAGCACAGAATCATGCCACATACTTCTGTCATGGCAAAGGCCCATGGAATTCTAGGAACGCTGGAAAGGAAGAAAGTTACATGTTTGGACTGACATGAAGTACATGTATGCAAATGGTGCCACCCTTTTCAATAAGATACTTTTCTAATAGTGACCTTAAAAGTATTTTCTTTAACTGTTACCTCTTTTAGAAGATGTTATCTGGAGAACCTGAGAAAAAAAACTATTTCATAAAATGAAACTGTTTGAACCTCTCTGTTGTCTGTGATTCCCAGTTAATGGTTCTCTGCAGAGAAATAACAACTCTTTTCTCCTTCCCCATAACATGACAGACGCAGATACAGGACTGCTCCCAAAAGAGAAGTGGGGGAAAGGCTCACTTCTTAAATGATAGGCATTTCAGAATCCACACTCAGGACTTGAACTCAACTACTCTTTTTTTTGGTTGTTTGTTTAGTGTATTTGTTTTCAAAGTAAGTAGAGTCTTTGTTTTGTTTTACTCCTTCTTGTGTCTTTCTCTGCCCTCCTTTGTTTTATATTTCTGTTTCTTCTGTCTTTTCCATTGATCTCTCTTTCCTTACTTAATCCACAGTGCCTGTGATTACCCACCAGTAAAAGACGGTCACTTTTCTCAATTAAAAAGAAAGGGGGTGGGGAGAAGGAGAGGAAGAAAAAGAAGACCAAGGAAGAAAAATAAAGGAGGAGGAATGAGAAGTGTGGTGGAGGAAGAAGACGGAAATGAATTAGTCCAAACAGGTCATCACTGAATGGTAAGATTATTGATAGTTTTATTTTTATTCTTTGTTAATTTATACTAAAATTTTCTATACTATGGCACATTAATTTTATAACTAAGGAACTAAAGCTTTTTTTTAAAAAGAAATCATGAAATCTGAATGATATTAACAGTCTACTCAAACCTTATTCAGAGTAACTGAAGAGAGACGATCATTTTCATTCAGGGACTCATCTTTTACCTATTACCTCAGAAAAAAATTCCTCTTGTGTATTTTTAATCTGTTGTTGCCTTATTTATCTGGCATTATGGGAAAAAGGGTTATTTCACATAATACAAAAATCTTCAGATAAAAGATTCCTTTAAATGACTTCTAAAAACTTAAAACTTTTAAAACAATTTTTAAAAAGGTATATATGTATATGGGCTTCCTTGGTTGCTCAGATAGTAAAGAATCCACCTGAAATGTAGGAGACCTGGCCTTGATCCCGGGGCAGGGAAGATCCCCTGGAGGAGGGCACAGCAACCCACTCCAGTATTCCTGGCTGGAGAATCTCCATGGACAGGGTAGCCTGGCGGGCTATAGTTCATGGAGTCCCAAAGAGTCAGACACAACCAAGCAACAAAGCACACAGTTTTTATGGTAAAAGTAAGTTTTCTGCCTCATCCTCAGCCTAAACGTAATTCTTGTTCCCCAAAGGCAATCAATTTCATTCTTGTGTTTTATCTGACATTGTATCTTCTAGTAACACGCACAAAAGCACATACAAACACACACATACATTCTCTTTCTCTCCCATGCTCTCAATATCATTTCATAATTTTGTTTCAAACAACTTTTGGCTTTTACTTAATGTAAAATTTTAAGTGTAGTTCATAGTTAAGATAACGGAAGACAATCTCTCGTACAACTTCTTACAATTCTCTGGAGCTAGTGTTTTTCTTCTGTTTCTTGGGTGCCTATCAC
Source organism: Neotragus pygmaeus (assembly GCA_006410875.1). NCBI lineage: Eukaryota > Metazoa > Chordata > Mammalia > Artiodactyla > Bovidae > Neotragus > Neotragus pygmaeus. The sequence continues at coordinate 2,176,868 of SJYV01054457.1, forward strand.
CAATTCACTTCCAGACTATTCTATCAATATCAAGAAATTGAGAATTGAGATAGAGAAATCTATCCAAGAGCTCCTTCTTTAGAAAGCCTGCATTTTCTACTCCTTCTGCATGGCATTTCTTAGAGTAAAACTTAACCCTCATCTTGGGAATTCTTTTCTATATTGGATTCACTATTTCCTGAATCCCATGTCCTCCTCTTTCTCAATTTACTTCTTAGTTTTGATGTAGTGTATCCTTGAATTATTTTCTCAGATGAGGGACTAGAAGATGAACTTGTTTTTAATGTCAAATTTACTGAGGTTTAATTTACAAAAATTCACCATTTTTAGCTATAGAGTTCCATGAGTTTTGACAAACATTCAGCCATGCAATAAAGATACAGAACACTTTCATCACTCCAAAAACTTCTCTTGTGTTCCTTCGCTGTCATCAATCTCCTTTACTTTCAGCTGTGGGGCAATCACTAATCTGACTTCTGATGCCTACAGGTTTGCCTTTTCTAGAATGGCATATAAAGGCAATCACATGGTGTTTGTCCAAACACCTTTTGTATCTGGCTATTTTCACAAAATATATTTCAGATTCATCCATGTAACTGTGTGTACAATTCTCTGTCCACAATTTCCTTATTCATTCACAAGCTATGGGTATTCTGGGCTATTTACAGGTTTGGGTGATTATGAACAGGTCTTTGCATGGACATATGTTTTCTTTTTTCTTGGGCAAATACCTAGGAATGACATCATTGAGTTCTATGTTAAAAATATGTTTAACTTCTTAAGAAACTATCAAGAGCTTCCCTGGTGGCTCAATGGTAGAGAATCTGCCTGCCAATGCAGGAGACAGGGGTTCAATCCCTGATCTGGGAAGATCCCACATGCTGTGGAGCTACTAAGTCCATGCACCACAACTACTGAGCCTGTGGTCTGGAGCGGGGGACCTGCAACTATTGAGCCCATGTGCCACAATCTATTAATACTGAAGTCAGTGCACCCTCCAGTATCTACAGTCCTTTTCTCTTCTGCAGGTTTTCCAAGGAGAGGAATTCGTTTCCTTGCTTGGAGGATCGGGGCTGGTATGACTGGGCATGGGAAGTTAGTCTGGCTACTCAAGGAAGGGAGCTTGAAGTCTTGTGATCAGTCCATAGATTTATAATCACCTTGAAAACACAATGAAAACATGCACCTTTGCTCTCATCTGGGAATGGGGTCCCCAGGTCCAGAGACCCTCACATCAACTATGTTCGAGAACAAACTACCTGTCTTCAGTTGTAGTAGAACAGGTCTTAAGTAGATTTCTAACCAGTTCTCCCTATAGCTCCTATCTATACCCTGTCTTGAGAGATGCTTGGTGCCTCTTGTTTTGAAAGTTTTTCTGGAGCACCACAGTACAAATAAACTCACCTCTTAGGCACTGCTAGTCCTCAATCTCACAACAGGCACTTAGCTTTCTACTTTACACATTTTCATTATTATCACTGCTTCTGCCTTCATTGGATTACTGGGAACTGCCATCTCCACTTTTTCCTGTTTTTTAGTGAAGCATTATAAGGAAATTGTCAGATGTGTTTTCAATATCTCAAATTTATTTTGATGCAATGCTTTCTAAAGTGCAATATACATGTTATTCCTTTTTTTCTGGATAGAATTTAATTTTCTTTCATAATTCAGAGTCATTACTATGAACACAGATTATTATACTGGACAAGGTAATGACCTCAGGGACTACTGAGAAATGAAAGGCAGTTAAGCCCTAGATTGATGTGGTTTTTCCATTAATTATGTGTGTTTTTTACAGTGGTTCTGTTTCCTCTCTTGTTATTATGGTTATTAGCTATCTCTCCTCACATGTAAGTGGGCCTGCCTCTAAAAGCATCTCTGTTTCCTAATTTTTTGTTTATGATGTGCTGAAGCTCTTGGAATTGTGTCAAGTAAGCTTGACACAACAAAGATCACTGTGAAAGTGATTAGGAGTGTTCTCAAGGGAAAAGGATAGCGTAGTGGGGAAATGAGATCAGGAAGCCAAGGGTGAAACATCAAGCAAACCTCCGTGGTAAACTCAGGTGAGGGCAACTGGCTCAAGTCTGTGGGGAATCTGGGAGACAGTGCAGGTCCAACCTAAAAGTTGTCCTAACTTGGGCAAAGAGAAATGAAATACATATACCCCATCTCATATCATCGGTTAAGAGCTGCTGCTTCAGGGACGTACAGTTCCAAGCATGTCTGGTTCTCTTTTTAAGCAGGCAAAGTGTATCCCAGCAGCCCAAGAACAGTCCTCTAACAAAAACACACAACTGCTGGATGCTGGGAGTATAAATGTGCAAGAAAATGGAAAAGCAATCCAAGGGGATATAGAAGGAATGTTGACAGCTCCTGCTACCATTCTCTTGTGAATGAAGTTTAGATATTTAAGAGCACGAGGCTTTGTAGCTGGTGGCACTGTAGCATGTTGGGCAGAATTTGGTTTCAAATCCCCATTGCAAACTGAAAACATATGTCTATACACAACTCTGTATATGAATGTTCATAGCAGAAGTATCAATAGTAGCCAAAAAGTGAACAGAACTCAAACATTCATCAATTAATGAATGGATAAGCTAAATACAGTATATCCATACAATGAAATAATATTCTATAATAAAAAGGAATGGTGTTCAGATGCATACTACTCATATGGATGAATCTTAGAAACAGTACGCTAAATTAAAGAAGCCAGACATAAAGTAAGGCCACATGTTGTATACAGCCATTATATGAAATGTCCAGAACAGACAAATCCATAGAAAGTAGATTCTGCTTGCCAGAGCCTAGAGGGAGGAGGGAAATGGGGTGTGACTGATGATATGACTTTATTTAGGGTGTTGAAAATGTTCTGGAAGTAGTGGTGATGGCTACACAACTTTATAAATATACTAAAACCCACTCGATTGTATACTCTAAAATCCTCATGATCACTTCCCCTCTTTTTTCTCATTTTGCCTTGTTATAGCCATCTACAGGGCTTCCCTGGTGGCTCAGAGGTTAAAGCGTCTGCCCGCAAAGCGGGAGACCTGGGTTCGATCCCTGGGTCGGGAAGATCCCCTGGAGAAGGAAATGGCAACCCACTCCAGTATTCTTGCCTGGAGAACCCCATGGAGAGAGGAGCCTGATGGGCTACAGTACACAGGATCGCAAAGAGTCGGATGCGACTGAGCGACTTCACTTCATAGCCATCTACAGAACTTCAGCATCCATTCTCTGATTTGAGATTTTAGTTTCTGGTTCAATATCACTCTCTCCAAAGCTTCTTTTGTTGTGGTATTTGTTCTTCTCACGCCTCTTTTTACTTTTCCTCCAACTTCTTTTACTCTACTTCAGTGACCTACACCCACTGTTATAAATTGGATCTTGTCATCACCAAGATTATTCTTCACAGCTGAAGGTCAAGAATCCTATACTAATCAACATTTCTTGTTTTACCATCTTACTCCTCCTAGTTCTCCAACTTTAATAATTCTGAGACTCCAAATCCATAGATCTTAATAACACTGCCTCTGTCCTTCGCCTACTTCATATCCACCTCTCCCTCCTTATCCACCTAAGTTTATAGTCAGTCATTATACTCACTCTCTTTCTTCTTTTTCCTTTATTGTACTGCCTAGCAAAGTTGTGACTCCACTGAAATCCAACTATCTACCTATTCTATACCTGTATCTGTGCAGTTGAGTGGTGAAAAAACACGAAGTCAACCTGACTATTAACTTCAAGCAGGCCCTTAGGGCTGCTGCTACCTCACACAAGTCTGTTCATTCACAGACGGCCATTCCACACTTGTCCTTTCTCCGCAAACCTCTGACCTTCTCTCTCTTCTAAATCTGTTTTCAGAGAAGATAAAGACAATCAGCAGAGTACTTCCTCATGCTCTACCAACACAACTGGCAATCTTATATCTGTTTCCATATTTTCTATCCTCCCCTGTTGTGAATGAATAGATCATGTCACTAAGACCTGCCTCACCCACCTACAAGATCCAACCCCTTGTTATCTACTTAAGGACATTACTCCATCAATTATACCCTCTCATATCCTTTCCCTTAAATTGGGTCATTCCCATCATCAATACAATAGCCACGCTATACAATATAGTCCATCCAAAATAAAACCCTGGTGACTCCTCTCCAAGCTACAGCTCCATTTCTCTGCTGCCCTTACAGAAAAACTTTTAGGGGCCTGTAAGACTTGATTGTTTCCAGTTTCTCTCCTCCCATTTTCCTCCTCTCTCTCACATCATTTCTTTTTCCTTCCCTTTTTTTTAACTTTGAAAAATTCTGATAACAACAACAAAAAAAAACCTTTAAAGAATAAACACTTTATATTTTTTATTTAAATTTATTGATTGTTTACAATAACATTTCCCCACATTTGCTTTATTTCTCTCTTTCTATACATACCGACACACACACATACACACTTTTCTCTCTGAGACTAAGTCTTTCCTGAAAAGTTGCAAACATTATGACATTTCTCCTCTAAACACTTCAACATATATGTCCTAAGATCAAGGGTACCTTCTTTATAACCCAATACACTATTATACCCAGAAACTGTAACACTTAGTGTTACACTGTATCATTTGATATGCAATCTATATTCAAATTTTCCTAGTTATCCCTAAAATGTTCTTACAGCAGAATTTTTTTTTTCTTGATCAAGGATCCAATTAAAGTTCATGTGCTGTGCTTGGTTTTGGCTCTTCAACTTCTCTTATAATTCCCTTGAGGAACTCCTTCTTGGTTTTATCACTATATGTCCATAGATTCTTACTCAGTATATTATAATTCATTACCATCATTATGCTTCTTGATGTTCTGACTGTCCTAATTTGATTAGCGGGAGCCCCTTAAAACCAGATCATATGTTATTTTGATAGGTTTCCACTGGTTTCCACTTCCTTGCTTTGTGGTATAAGATCTATTTCAGGCTCATTTTATGCTTTCCATGCTCCAAACTTAAAATCAGCCATTTCTCTAAGGAGTCCTGGTCTGTCCCTTTAGTAGAGATTGGGATTTAGAAACCATGATCTGGATGCTCATGGTGCTTCATTGCTACTGAGTTTTTCTTACGAACCATTTCATTATCAGTTCATAGAAATCTGCCTCATTCTTTTCTATGATTAGATAGTACTCTATTGTGTAAGTATACCACAGTGTATTCAACCAGTTTTCTGTGGATAAACATTTACAGTATTTCCAATATTTATAATTTTTACACATAATGTCACCATGAATAACTCTGTACATATGCTGCTTCATATGTGTGGAGATACACCTTTGGGTATATTCCAGTCTCACATTCTCTCTTGAATCCACTACCATCAGGCTTTTGCCCTTGTCAAGGTCAACAGTCATTTAACCTCATCTTACTTGACCCCTCTGTAGCATCTGACACAGATAATTATAAATTATTCCTGTCTTCTAAAAATACTTAAACAAACAAACAAACTTGGCTTCCAGAATATTCTCTTGCTCTCTCTGCCCTGACTTCCTCAGTTTTCTTCTTTACTGGTTTTGACTTACTTTTCTGACCTCTAGATATTATAGTTATTCTTGGGATCAATCTTCAATCTTCTTCCTTTCCCTTCTAAACTCATTACCTAGGAGACAGTAACCAATCATCACAGCTTTACTTATGCTCATTAACTCCCAAATTTCAGCCCAGACTCTCTTAACTCTAACTCATCTTCCCATCTCTTATTTGACATCTGATTTGGTGTAAAACATACCTCAAATATGACATGTCTAAAACCAAACCCTCACTTTTCTCTCCAAGAAGTTGGAAGTCTTTCCACAGTCTTCCCATCTCTATAAAGGGCAACTTCATCCTTCCAGATGCTCAAGTCAAAAATCTTGGAATAATCTTTGAATTCTCTCTTTTTCCTACACCTTACATGCAAATCCACAAGCAAATCTTGTTACAAACACACACACATGTATGTATGTGTGTACCACTACTATCCTAATCCAACCCACCGCATCTTTGTCTAGACGAATTCCAATAACTTAACTAACTCTGCTTTCCCATCCCCATCCTCATGCTATTCTCAATACAACCACCATTAGAGTGCCCTTTTAAAATGACGTTAGATCACTCTACTCTTATCCTAAATGCTTTTCAATGGCTTCCCCTTTTCACTTAGCATGAAAGCTCAAGTCCTCGAAATTGTCAACAAGTACATATACAGTCTGGATTCCTGTCTGCTTTTAGATCTCATCTCCAACTGTTCTCCCCATCTCTCAACTGGTGTTCCTTAAACATGCTAAGCCTACTAACAATTCAGGACTTTTGACTCTGCTGTTTCTTCTGCCTAGAGTACTCTTATCCATAAACTGTCTTCTTTACTTTCTTAGGGTCTTCTGTTGGAAAAATTGTATATGATAAAACAGGGAAGGAGATATAGGGATCTAACAGTTTCTTAAACAGCTTTCATTCAATTCTCTCTTTTTTTTTAGCATCATCCTTTCACCTACAGTATCCAGAGCTTTAAGAAATCTGCAACATAGATTGGGTTGTTTCTCAGTTTTCCTGATGGCTGCTTTAGAATTAGGTTACTTTAGCTCTGCTTATTGCTACTTACCCATCTGCTTTCAAACTTTCAAAAATGTATGGCTCTTTTCTCCTCTCTTATCTGCCCTTTCCTTGTGTTTATAATTTAAGACCAACCAACAAACATAACTTCTTCACTATGCTTTTTGTCAGGGCTTGAGAGAGAATAAAATGTGATATATGTGTCATTCTGCCACCTTAATGTGGACACTGTAATTCACTTCATTAAAAAAAAACAAACCATATAGTATAAGGCACAACAAATAAGACAGCAATACAAATTAAAAAGACATTTTAAAATCACAAATATAAAAACTAATAGTTTTAAGTTTTGTTCTATTCTTATTTTTCATTTAATATATTGTATTCTTTTTTATGAATTCAGTATTTATAAATCAACAGAATACTATCAACAATCAGTTTGTAGCATCTGTGATAATTCTAATTTATTTGATGATACAGGAGACTTCCCCACATTTTTAGAAAAGCAAAACCCTGTTCATCTTAAAAAAAAAAAAAACAACCTAATTCCATTTACTACAAATAACATTCCAGGAAACCCTTTTAAAATATGAAGTGCCCAAGGAGCTATAACATAAATATAGAAAATATTACAGCTATAACATATAAAAATAGAAATACAACATAGAAAAATAAAATAAGGAGTGGTTCTTTCTACTCATCTAGACTTGAGGTCTAGTTTAAAGGAAAAAGGCAATTCCAAAGACTATCTTTACATATTACCAGATAAAGTAAATGGAAAGTATATATTAACCAAAGCAACAGTAATAAACAACCTAATTGTCATGAATATATTATCACTGCTATTATAGCTATCTTCTACAAATTTGGTAACTAGAAAGAAAACTTACCTGTCTAAGAATATATCTGGGAGTGGTGGATAGGTCTGCATGTCAGGCACTCGCTCGTGGACAATAACCATTATGAAAGATGTAAATCCAAATACTATGAAAACATATATACAACTAAGTATGGTCTTCCAATACTCTGGGTCCAATCTTCGAATAGAATGTTTGTTTTTACCATTCACATACTGGTATTGATCAGAACTCAAATCAGTGATGGGTCCATCACAGTCATGTGAAGGCTCCCCATTACAGAGCCACTCTGCACTCTGAAGAGCACTGATAAATGGAGTCAGGGGACTCATGGGACTGTCACTGTTGTATCCCATCTCTTCTAAAACATCAATATGTATTTTCTGCAATTTTCGGACTGAGAGCATTAACCTTTTAATGTCCCCTAAGACTTTGATTTCCAGAGGAGGAGATCGGAGATCATATTCAGTCAATGTAAGCAATGTGATTCCATCAAGTCGGTGCTTGTTGCATAAAACATCCACATACTCAAAAAAGCCTTCATCCTTCAGCCAAACAGCTACATGCTTGGTAGTCCAGCGGCGAATGCAGAGTTGATTAGGACCAGCCATTTCTTTTTCAATTGTCTGTCAAGGGAAAATAGGAAAATAAACAAAAACTCAACATGCCCTAACAACTTCTTTGAAGAACAAATACACATAAATACACCAGAAACAGTTATTCATCTACACTGCTATACTGGCTTCTGGACAAGAAAAAAGAAACAAAATTATTCATTAATGAGTAGTTTTCAATAGATTAACATTCTAATAAGTTTATACACATAAATTCAGTAGCTGAGGAAAAGCTAAAAGTGAAGTGAAGTCGCTCAGTTGTGTTTGACTCTTTGTGACCCCATGGACTGTAGCCTACCAGGCTTCTCTGTCCATGGGATTCTCTAGGCAAGAATACTGGAGTGGGTTACCATTTCCTTCTCCAGGGGATCTTCCCGACCCAGGGATTGTTTTTTTGGTAATGTTTTACAAGTGGCTTTCCCATACCATAGCAGGCCATAACAATTAGAAAAAGCCTACTGGTGAGAACAATTGAGAAAAATAACTCAACACTTTCATAAAATGAGATATACAGAAAGATTTGTCATATGTGAAAATAAATCAAATTTTAGAAATCTTCACATTTGAGGACTAAATATCTTTCCTGCCTGCAAACCATGGATCACTGCCTTGTCGTGGTGAAGTGGCTTGAGTAACTCAATGAAGCTATGAGTCATGCCATGCAGGGCCATCCAAGACAGCCGGTCACAATGGAGAATTCTGACAAAACATGGTCCATTGGAGGAGGCAACGGCAAACCATGCCAGTATTCTTGCCATGAGAACCCCATAAACTGTATAAAAAGATAATGACATCAAAAGATGAGCCCCCCCAGCTCAGAAGGAAGAGCGGAAGGCAATCACTAACAGCTCTGAGCAGCCAACTCAACGGAAGGACCCTGATGCTGGGAAAGACTGAAGGCAGAAGCAGAAGAGGGTGACAGAGGATGAAATGATTGGATGGCATCACTGATTCAATCGACATGAACTTGGGCAAACTCTGAGAGATGCTGAGGGACAGGGAGGCCTGGCGTGCTACAGTCCATGGGGTCACAAAGAGTTGGACACAACTTGGCAACTGAACAGCAACTGACTCCAAAAAGAAACAAAACAACACAAAAAACCCACAAAGGTAGATGGAAAACTAATTTCAGGAAGCCCCTTAAGATTAAACATACTATACAAATAATTTCTACAATAGATATAAAATCTTTACTAGGTATAAATATCTATAAATATCTTAACAGCTCATTTCTTTCTATACCTTGAATATTCCATTACAGAACTTGTAAGGAATTTCTTTCTTAAAATATCATTATGATTTAGTGATAAAACACTTCAATGCTCACAAATTTGAGGGGCCATATTTTATACTGCAATTATAGTATTTCTTTCTTTTTTTTGTGTGTGGCCACACCACACAGCTTGTGGGATCTTAGTTCCTGACCACGGGCTGATTCTGAGTCTTCAGCAATGAAAGTGCTATGTCCTAACCACTGGACCTCCAAGGAATTCCCTATACTTCAATTATAAAAGGAATGTACCATTTCAGAAAGTACTAATAATTTTTACTACTTTGATCCCACACAGTTCTGGTTTATGTTCTTTTTCCATTTTAAAGTGTTCAGTCACTTGGGCCTATATCAGGCTTCTAAACTTTTATCAGATACATGGGAGACAAAGGCTTACATGGAAAAAACCTATTTCCCTAAAGTACTTTCTCAACAACTAAACTCAGTGGGTTTTCTGACATTTTCCAGATCACTAAAGACCATATTTTCTTTGGAGATGATTTTTTAAAAACACAGTAGGTAAACTTTAAAGCATTAAAAAAGAAGAAGAAAGAATGACACAACAAATACTCACATGCCCACTACCCAGCTTGGGGGAAAAAAAAAAAATCAAACAGTTCCAATACATATGTTCCATTTCTTAATCTGAACAGTAGTTATACACTGAAAATTCATCAATCCGTATACTTATGAGTTACACTTTACATGTGTTAAACTTGATTTTAAAATTTTAAAAACTAAAAACATCAATACCCTTCTCTCCTCCCAGACATATTAATTCCTGGTTTTAGTGCTTATCATTTCTTTATCATAAGCATTTTTGGCTATGAAAACTTTCTATGCTTCCTTATGCGGAGGAAAAGTAAGAAGCTGCCATTTCTGCATTCTTCTAGCCAACACAAACTGTTGCCACGAATACTTACAATTACCTGAAAAAGGCAGATACTCAGCTACGTAAGTACTTTTTACACCATCAAAAATATTCAGCCAACAGGAAACATGCTCATTAAATGTTTATATTTTGATTACTACAAAGCAAACCTAGTTTTTGGAAACCTTAACTCAGTGTTTCCAAATAAAGCTTTTAATAGTCTAAAGCCACAATAGCTTTCCAGTCTTTTTACCTACAATATAGCATCACCACCCCAAAGGACAGGGAATTATGATTTATTCACTTCAACTCATGGAATTTACACACATTGATGTATATAATTTTATATCACTTATTACATATATATAGCTCCATTTAAAATGATTTTGCTATGTTTTAATCCATATAGACAGCCAGATGGCTTCATCCTACATACATATCTTTTCCCCAAGGTATTCGCTGAATAAATTATTTCAACCCTGAATATCCAACAAGTGCATGCTATGAACTCTGCAACAATTACAATGTAAAAAGTATGAGAGGCTCATTTCATACAAAATAAGGCCAGATTCCTTTTGTCATTTTATTTCTATTTCACTTTTTCATTTTTCTAACAGCTTACCACCAGTGGGTTCCAAGTCACTCCCATCCTTTTGGCCTTGTTCTTCAGTAGAGTTTCATTTCATACACTGCTCAAAATGATCTATCTCGTATTTTTGGTTTTTTCCTGTCTTGTATCACCTCCAACCTGGCTAACAATCTGTTCTTTATAGCCTCAATTTAACTCACAAACAGGCTTTGATGCTGGTGTTTCAGCTGCTAGGAAATATGAGTTGTCATACAACAAAGCTTCCTAGAAGTCTTTGAACCTGCTGTGGCAATGCCCCAAAAGCAAGACACATTGTACTGTTGTACTCCATCAGGTCAGGGCATGCCCTTTAATTCTATACTGCTACATACAGTTAGAGGCCCATATTTAGTTAACACTATGAAAACCTGCACTGAAGAGGTATATTAAAAGATAATAAAAGGCTTCAGGACAACATAATATTTTTGTTGTACCGCAAGACCTACTGGGAACAGAAAACTTTTAATGAAGAATATGACAGCAGAATGAAGAAATTAGTAAACATTTCAAAATACTTCCAGCTTTAATCAATAATTAATATGAATCAACTATCAGTTAAAGGGACTTCTGTTTCTGACCAAGATGCAATAAGAGAAACCAGATTTACTTTTCCACCTGAAACAGCCAAAATATAGACAAAATATATGGAGAGAAAACCAGTTTCTAAACAGCGGGCACAAGACATCAAGGAGATCCTTGAGAGGAGGAAACAGGTGAGCCCTGCTGCCCCTGCCATGAATGAGCGGTGCAGGATATGAACTGGGTGAGGCCCAGCAGGCTACGTGAGTGGCGATGGAAGTGAGAGTCTAGGGAAATCAAGGTGGTTAGTGTACACGAGAGAGAATAATAGAGAGGAGAAAGACAGAGAACTTGTTATAGACTGAATGCTTATATTCCTATATTGAAATTCTAACTCCTAGTGGGATAGCATTGGGAGGTGATTAGGTCATTAAGGCAGAATCCTCATGAACAGAATTAATGCCCTTATATACCCCAGAGAGTTCTCTCAGCTGTTCTGCCATGTAAAGACACAAATAAAAGAAGACCACCTATGCAGTAGACCTCATAGACAGCAAATCTGCTGGCACTTTGATCTTGGATTACTTGGACTCCAGATCCATGAGAAATAGATGTGTTAAGGCACTTGGCCTACAGTATTTTTGTTATAACACTGTACGCAGAATAAGATGGAACTCCAGATATTTGCAAAGGATCTCCCTTGAACAGAATGCTGATCAACACTTGTATGTGAGGAAACCAAACAAGACTGAAAAAAAGAACCACCCAGAAAGATTAGAGGCGATAATGCCTAGTACTCACACAAGATCACTAAAAGCGCCTACTGCAAATAACCAGGCTGGAAAAAAAAAAATCTCATGATTCATGGGGCACTGGGCAGAGTACACAGCAAGATCTTTCCATAGTAGAAAGGCAACAAAACAGGAGCTAAAACAGGAGCTCTCAACTGGGGACAACTGGTACCCCAAAACATTTGGCAATTTCTGGAGATATTTTTGGTTGTCACAGCTGGGGGGTCATCTAAAGACTAGAGACTAGAGATACTGTTAAAACACTTTGCAATGCACAGGAGTCTCTCACAACAAAGAATTAGTGCTGATATGGAGAAATCCTGCCCTAAACCTAAACATGTCTCTGGTTCAGCCAAACATATCTTAAAAGCAAAATCAAAAGGATCAGCGTGTTTTCAAGTAATTTAATTACATCCCTCAACAAAGTGGGAGAATATTAATAGGAATACAAAAGTATTCAGCACCCAACGAGTAAAATCACTCTGTCTGTTAACCAATCAAAGATGACCAGGCATGCACAGAAGTAGGAAAACTCACCTACAACATGTAGAAAATCAATTGAAATTGACCCAGAACAGACACAGACAATAAAATTATCAGACAAGGATGTTAACACAGATATGATAACTGTACTACATATGTTCAAAAAGTGAAATAAGAGATATGAATACATAAGATCCAACTCAAACTTCTAGAAATGAAATTGCAAAGATACGTAACAAAAAACACATTGGATGAGATTAATAGCTGATTAGATAGTGTTGAGGCATAGTAAACTTGAAGACATAACAATATGAATTATTCAAAATGAAACACAGGAAAAAGAGAGCTTTTTAAAATGAAGAGAACAATATTCAGTCTTTAAAAGGAATCTTGAAGACCTCGTGCTAAATGAAATAAGTCAGACACAAAAGGACAAAGGTTGTATGGGTTCACTTTAGATGAGGTACCAGAACAGTCAAATTCATAGAGACAGAAAGCAGAGAGTGGTTTCCAGGGACTGAACAATAGGAGACAAAGGGGAATTACTGTTTAAGGGCTACAAAGTTTTCATTTGGGACGATGAAAAAGTTCTGGAAATGGATGGTAGTAATGGGTGCACAACAAAGTAAATGTACTTAATGCCACTGAATTATGGACTTCAAAATGATTCAAATATAAGTCTGCTATGTATATTTTACCATGATTAAAAAAAAGAAAAAGAAACAAAATGAAAAGAACATCAGTGAGAGGTGGGACAACTTCAAACCGTCTAATAGACGCATTTATGTAGTCCTGAAGGGAGGAGACAGGAGAAATCATTTTTAAGTGCTAATGGCCAGCATTTTCCAAATTTGGTGAAAACTATAAACTCACATCCAAAAAGCTCAATAAACTCCAAACATTAGAACCACACAAAAGGCTATACCACAATATAATATAATCAAATTACTCAAAATCAGTGATAATGAGAAAATCTTAAAAGTAAAAAGAGAAGATATATATGTTACATACACAGGAACAAAGATAATGATAGCAGATTCCTCACAGGAAACAATGGAAGTTAGAAGACAGTGAAATAATGTCTTTAAAACACCAAAAGGAAAAAAAAAAAAAATCAACCTATAATTCTATGACCAGTAAAGTGTTGTTAAAAAACAAAAGTAAAATAAATACTTTTTCAGACACACAAAAGCTAAACAATTTCATCTCCAGCAGACCTGAACCACCAGAAACGTGAAAAGGAAGTCCTTCACACAGGACAAAAATGCCATCATATGAAAATAATCTACACAAAGCGTGGAAGAATATCAGAAATAGTATTTACATGGGTAAATACGTAAGTAAAATATATGTCAACAATAGCACAGAAGTTGGGAGAAACAGAAAATAAAATTCTTCCAGAAAAGCAGGGAATATTTCCGAATTCATTCCATGAGGCCATTATCCTGATACCAAAACCAGACATGACATTACAAAAAAATAAAACTATAGCCTGACAGGCCTTAAGAACATAGAAGGAAAAATCTGAAACATATCTTAGCAAATCAAATTCAGTAATATTTTAAAAGGATTCATATTTTACATATAAAAACATTCATATTTTGTGGCAAGACAAGAAAAATTTAAACATAAAATTAAAAAATATTTTTTTCTCTGCCTTTGGCCTCTTCTCCCTTCACCACCAAGAACTGCATATCTCATTATGCATCAACCAAACCTCCCCCATTGGCAGAAACACCTNACAGTGAAAAGACACAGTCTATGAACCAGCAGGGCTTCCAAGATGATGCGGTGGTAAAGAATCTGCCTGCCAGTGCAGGAACTGCAAGAGATACGGATTCGAGCCCTGGGTTGGGAAGATCCCCTAGAGGAGGAAATGGCTACCCACTCCAGTATTCTTGCCTGGAAAATTCCATGGACAGAGGAGCCAGGCAGGCTACAGTCCATGGGGTCACAAAAGAGACACAACTAACCAACTGAGGACACGGAGCACATATACCTGTAAACATGTAAACATATGTGTGTGTGTGTATATGTATGTATATTTATGTGTGTGTATATATGTGTGTGTATATATGTGTGTGTATATATATATATACACACAAATTTTCTTCCTGCTTAAAAGGGTGACAATTTAAGTATCTACCAGAGTGCCAGAAAACAATTAATGTTATTTTGAAAAGTTAGCAGTTTGGTCTTGTGGTGTTCATAATTGAATGTAATGTATGTCAAGTGTATCATTAAAGTTATGCATGTTTACTTGTCTGGTCTTTTAAAAAGGTATGGTGTGGAGCCTCCTGGTTTGATAAAATTGGAAAAAGAGATAGAACAAGAAGAAACACTCTCCGCCCCTTCTCCTTCACCTTCTCCTTCTTCAAAGTCTCCTGGAAAAAAAAGTACAGGAAACTTATTGGATGATGCAGTAAGTAAAATTCATCAGGTTTCTTACCAGTACTTGCTCCTTTTTGAACTTCAAAACTCATTCTATTCAGTCTCCTCTCTGTCTCACCTCTACCTATTCCAATGTTACTGAAATTTCTTTTAGAGTCCTATGAGAAATTTTATAGTCCTGCAATTGATTTCAAGATTCAAAACTGAGCCACTTATTTAAAGTACAGCATCTCTCAATTCTGCTGAGTAGTACCTTAAATTTTAGGATAATAAGTCCAGCTCCTGAAAATTGTCTTTGGAAACACTTAAGCACTGATACTATTGCTTCCTGCTCCCTTATTCATTGATGAGAAGTCTGAAGGCATGGGATCTTAAAGACTGTTAAAGAAAGAAAGGCAAAATGCAATGGAGAAGACAACTGTCCTTTACTGACTGCACCAGAGTGGGTGGTGGTCTGCCATTGTTCTTCAAGTGATCTTGTTAGGCAGGTTTCTTATTGAGGAACCTGAGACTTGAAGTTGAATTACCTGCTGAGAGGAAGAGAGAAGCTTAGATTGCAACCCAATTTTGTCTATCTGAGGTCACCCTCCCTCTACTTAACAGAGTCCTTGAGTCACCGTCTTTGGCAGATTAGGAAATATTTTCATTACCTCCTCATACAGAAAACAGATTCTGGGTGTAACAGTAAACAGGATGAAGTAAAATTCCCTGGCTGCTTCTGTTGTCTCTTAAGTCCTTCTTGGTCGTTAGTGGTGTGTCTGATTACATGTATGCCTTTACTTCTCAGCACATATGTTTTGAGTGTAAATGTCAAAACTGCCTCTGGGTTTTATGAAAAATGGAAACCTTGGGGATGTTAGACTGAAGTATGTCTCACATACACGGATTAGATCCCTTGGTACAATATGTACAGTACGTCTCACATACACGGGGAGAGTTCTTAGAAGCTAGCACCAACCATAATTCTCGTTATGAGGAATAGGCAGAATTGAAAAGGACAGCTGGCTCTTAGCTGAGAGTTTCTTTCCCTTGGGCCTGAACTGAAAAGATCTGGGGAAATGACTGACTGGTGCTGTTGGATATAGAAAGATTTCTCCCACCTTTTATTCTCTTTCATGTGACACTATAATCTACATTGCAGATTTAGATGAACAGAAATATAACAATTTATCTGACAGATTGAGAATTCCCATTTCTGCTAAGGGCAGCACATCTTAGCCCATCAAGCTATCTTATCCAATATCAGTTTAATTTAGTTTTCCTATGTTCAGTCCACTCAGAAAAGAAAGGATAGGCAGGGCATTTCAATATAATGCACCTAAAAGGATGTTAAAATCACAGGAATGTTTTTAAAGATCAGTCACATGCCTTGCATCCTACTATTTCATTTTTATTTTGTAAGGTAGTTGAGTAACTTTGTATTGATGGTATGTAATGGCACATTATATATTGATAAGAACAACTTTTCTTTTTTCTCATTTATATTTTTTTGATTAGATTTCTTCAGAGTAAGATCTTCCTTTTAGTCTTTCTCTTATAAAAGTGTTTTTCTGGGGCTTCTGTGTTTGATCTTAGTCCTTTTCCTCTAAGCTGTTACCATCATTCACTTTCTCTAATGCATTATAGTCAGTGGTCTGGCCAGCATCACCCTTAACCTCCTTATGAATGAATTAGTGAATCAAATGAATGTTTTAGTCCTCAAATTATGAGACCATTTTCCGGTGTATCTGACACTGTTGACCACTCTGTTCTCATAATTCTCCATAAGCATTATTGCTACCAGAAAGATCAACCTAAAGGGAAATTCAGAATTGATTAAAGTCTTATAGGAGCTTTATAATGTCCAGGGTAAAGCCCAAACTCATGTACGTGTCACATAAGGCCTCCATGTTGTGGCCCATTTTCTCTTTCCCAGCCTTTTTAACACTCTGGGTTCATTCTTGCATAGTAATGTATCTATTGTAAACCTGTCCTCTAAGCCCAAATGCCCAAGGATTATTTTATACCCTGTGTTTTTCCTCATTTGCTTTCCTCACCCTGCTCATTTTTGGTTTCTACTTTTAGACACGCTTTCATCTTCTAAAATTCAGGTTATGTGGTCTTCTATAGAGTTTTCTTGGCATCTCTCATTCCTGGTAAAACTGACAAATGTGTCCTTGGTTCCTCAAGTGTTTTTATACATTTAGTGAAGTGTTTATCATGTTGGACATAAGAACCATATTTTATTCAGCTATATCTAGTGCCATGCTAGTTGGATACATTGTTAATGTGAGTAATCAAAGCTTGAAAACGAGTCTCCCTTTTTCTGTTTATCTGGAATGGCCGTGTGCTCAGGAGAAAATGTGCATTTCTCAGCTCGGCTGTAACTTAGCAGGAGAGGAGATGTTGCCCCTTGGGCTGTTTACCTGAGCCTGGGCAAAGTAGCTGGAATGGTTCCCTTTCTTCACCAGCTTGTGTCCCGTGTGGCTGCCCCTCATCCTTGAGAAGGGGAGAAGGACAGGGGAAGAAGGTGGTGAAACAACTATGAAGGGTATTTTGGAACAGTTTTACCAATAATCCAGTTCAGAGCGCGTTTGTGAGTTAGGGACTATCTTCAAAATGGCAAGACTCACTCCGTGGTTGCTCTCGCTATGCCAAGTTCTATTCTCGCAGCTGGAAACAAGGAAGGGGCTTTCGAAAAGCTTTAAACTCCCTTTCAAGTTTTTCAGGGTTTGGGAACATAACCGTCTGTATGGTTGGGGGGTTTTCATCGAATGTAGGAAATGTGCAAAGTGGATTCTTATGTATTGTTGTCAGCTAGAATTCTGTGTGTACAGTCTTCAAACCAGCATTTCTCAAAGAATATTGAATCAAACACTCACACCACCAGATGGCCCATGGCATGAATAATTCCATGGATAGGTTAGTTTAAGAAATACAGCTTACTATAGTCCCTACCTAGAGTTTGGCAATGCATTCTGGCATATGAAAGGCACTAATGAGTTCTATAATAAGATCTTGTTTAACCTGGAATTTTCCATGCTTCTTTGGATACAGAAGCCTCTTAAAGTCTCCTTCATACTACACTGGGGAAACTTCACTGAAATATTTGCATTCTGTTTAAGTGAGAGTTTTTCACCAAAGTGTTTTATTTCAGGGACAGTAGAACAGAGAGAAAAACTATTTGGGCCTCACTAATGGTTTAAATCAGAGCTTCATATGTCAAATATGAAAAGGAAAGAGTTCATATGGCAATTGCTTCCCTGCATATGAGGCATAGATAGCCATTGGGGAGTTGCAATTCACATACTCCAACATGTGCTTTAGAATGGGGGTATAAAATATTGCTTGCAAAGTTCCTGTGTTTATTTAATAATATTGAATATTTATATGCTAGAGATATTATTGACATCAAAAAAGAGGAAAAAAAAGAAGAAGAAAAAGAAAAAAAATGGAGAAAAGAGTAAAGAAAGAAGGAAGAAAAAAAAAGAGACACAGACCTGTGTTAAAATGTCATATTCCAGTGAATAGTTCCAACAATAACTGCCAGTTTAGAAACTTTCAATGCATCTTCACATTTCCTTGTTTGACTTAGGAGATTTGTGGAAAATTGAGGGAAAAAATAGGTGACCCTTAATGTGGGTAATACATCCCACCTTCTTTAATCAAGCAAGACATCCTAAGAGGAAGAGAACACAGTGGAGTCATTCAGATTAATTTATTCCCCAGATGTCCTGATAAAGTGACTCAGCTGTGATAAAATGATGGGGTCAGGTTTAGTTCCCTTGTGTTGAGCCTGCTCCCACACAATGAATTGAATACAGTTCTAAGAAACCAGTCTTATTTTCTTCCTCTTCTCCATCAACTTCCTCAGTCTGGGGATGAGAGATAGTATAATTCTGAGTAATCAGGCTCCTCTTGAAATCCCATTTCAGCAGAATACTGGCTGGGTTCCTGGCCAAAAACAGAACACCTGCCAGACTGACTTACCCCAAGGAAATGTAAGAAGCACAGGTATCATCAGTCACTGTTTACTTAACAATATATTTCCATTACCCACAGTCTGGCCTTTTCTCTTCATTTCTGCCTCCAGCTCTCTCACAACTACACAAAAGCCCTTGATTAAAAAAAAAAAANCTTACCCCAAGGAAATGTAAGAAGCACAGGTATCATCAGTCACTGTTTACTTAACAATATATTTCCATTACCCACAGTCTGGCCTTTTCTCTTCATTTCTGCCTCCAGCTCTCTCACAACTACACAAAAGCCCTTGATTAAAAAAAAAAAAAAAGCAAGTATATTTTCAAAGCTTAGCAAGACGTTAGAGAAGGACGTTGAGAAA
This sequence comes from Neotragus pygmaeus, assembly GCA_006410875.1. NCBI lineage: Eukaryota > Metazoa > Chordata > Mammalia > Artiodactyla > Bovidae > Neotragus > Neotragus pygmaeus. Next base: position 2,196,177 of record SJYV01054457.1, read on the forward strand.
ATGTTTCTTGTATTTTATTTCATTTGGTACCAACAGTTTCTGTATATTGTCTAAAAACACTTCAAGATGGAAATATTTTCCATACATACTTGTGACTGTCATTTCTTAGCAGAGGAACCACTTGAATAGCAATTTAATGTCTATTCAATTACTAAGCTGCAGAAAAGCTATGCCAAACATGAGTTTCTTAAAGTTTGGGCCGTGTGCTTTTATGATGCTGATTGTTGGATATTCTTGGGGGGGGNTGTGATTAAGTTGTTGTAGTCTGTTGTAAAGATTAAGCAAGGTGATGAGTGTTTCACAGATACATGGTAAGTACTGAGTAAATAGTAACTATGATTACTATTTTGGTTCCCCTGAATCAAATATGCTTAGAATTGAGAATTTCATTAAAGGTATGATAACCCACTCAATGAGAAAATTCATCTATGGAATTTCTATAACAGATATTTGCTTAGAACTTACATAGTGGTTGCATATTTCATAGCTGCTTCTCAAAAATAGAAATAGACATGCAGTTTTCTAGACTAAATAATGATTTCTTGTATGTTATGATACTGACATTGATTTTCATGCATTAAAGGAGGGCGCTGTTCATTGAACTGCTTTAGGACAAGGCTAACTGATAGGAAATGGGAATTAGCCTCTGTAGTGTGGTAAAATAATTAGTTATGGTAACAGACTTATCATAAAGGATGGAGGAAGTTTTCTAGAATAAGAAAACATGAATTTCTGTAACTATGGGTTGTGTCTAAAATAATGCCCAACACCCCCAAAGATGTCCATATGTTAACCTCTGGAACATTGACTGTATTAGGTTAAATGGCAAAGGAAATTAAGGATGTAGATGAAACTAGATAAAGCAGAAAAAAATAACTCTCTCCTGGATGCTCCAGAAGAAACACAGACCTGCTGACACCTTGATTATAGCTCATTGAGACCTTTCCAACAAATGGTGCTGAAAAAATTAATATCCACATGCAAAAATAAAAACAACTTCAATCTTTAATTAACTTAAAATGAATCAAAGGTCTAAATGTAGAACCTAAAGCTGAATATACCAGCAGAACACATAGGAGAAAATGTTTGTGACCTTGAGTTAGACAAAGACTTATTAACTACAATACAAAAGCACAATCTATATAAGAAAAAAAATAAACTTCATCAACATTTAAAACTTACAGTCTTTTAAGGAATTTGTTGAGAGTATGAGAAGACAATTCATATTTTGTGAGAAAATATTTGCAAATGTTATATCTGATGAAGGTCTTGTTTCCAGAATATATAAAGAACCCTCAAAATTTAATAATTATGAAACAGCCCAATAATGACCTGTGTAAAATCTTTGAATAGACATGCCTCCAGAGAAAATAGATTAACTATAAGTAAGCACATGAAAAGATGTTCAACAGATAAATGAAAATTAAAAACACAACCCGATAGTGCTCTTCACCTATTTGAACGGCTTGAGTTAGATGATTGGCCATGCCAAGTGTTAACAAAAATGAGGAGGAACTCCCACCCACTGGTGGTGGAAATTTGAATAGTAAAACCACTGTACAAAGTGATTTGGTAGTTTCCTAAAAATTTAAACCTACTGTTACCATATGGTCTATTCACTATAGTCCTAGTTACTTACCTAAGATGATGGAAATTATAGGTCAGTACACAATCTTGGACATAAATGCAGATAGCAGTTTTACATATGATAGTCAACAATTGGGAAAAAACTCAAATGTCCAGTGATAAGGGGCTGCATAGATATATTGTGTAACATTCATAAAATGGAATACTACTCAGCAAGAAAGAAGACTGAACTACTGGTACACACACAATGTGGGTGAATCTCCAAATAATTATGCTGAGTAAGAAAAGTCAGACAAAAAGAGTTCATTTTGTTTGATCCAGTTTACAAAAATGTTTAGAAAATGCAAATTAATCTACAGTGACAGAAAGCAGATCAGTGGTTGTCTGGGGATTGAGGAGAAGGAGAAAGGCAAACACCAGGGAAGAGGGGAGGGAGATATATCATAGGGGCAATAATAAACTTTCAGGGGTGATGGATATGTTCACCATGCTGATTGTGGTGATGGCTATTCAGGTAAGTGCATGTCGTAACTTATCAAACTACATACTTTATATATGTTTATTGCATGTCAATTATACCTCAATAAAGAAGAAAATAGACCCTGCCCTTTATTATCCCTTGTGTTGTGGTAGAGGATAAGATCAACTGGAGTGCAAAAAACAAAGTCAAGTTTGGGTTGACCTTTAGGTTTCATAACATGAATTCTCGTTAAGTTGGATTGTGAGACTAACAAGAAATCTACAGAGACACATACATTCACACTCATATATACACACGTTTCTTGGGACCAGTTCTTTCTTTCTCTGACTAACCATTTTATGTGAGAATCTGCAACATTTCACATGAAGTTTTAACTTAAAATGGAGATTCCCTGATTTAAGAATTTTAAAGTCGTCATCTGATTTAACATACCATTAATGTTTTATGGACCAGCAGTTTTCTGTAGTAGTGTTAATGAATTTCTGGCCTGACATTATCACTCTAGTTTTCATTTCTGTACATCAGATGGCAGGGATTTCTGATCTTTATGTGAAGCAGTTCTCCAGCATATTTTGGCAAAGCTCTTAGTGAAAGAAAGAAAGAAAAAAGTGAAGTCGCTCAGTCGTGTCTGACTCTTTGCGACTCTGCGTGCTGTAGCCTACCAGACTCCTCTGTCCGTGGGATTTTCCAGGCAGTAGTACTGGAGTGGATTGCCATTTCCTTCTCCAGGGGATCTTCCTGACCCAGGGATTGAACCCCGGTCTCCCACATTGTAGACAGACGCTTAACCATCTGAGCCACCAGGAAAGTCCAAGCTCTTAGTAAACTAACATTATCAAAAAAGGAAAATGGCAAACAGTCAAATTATACATATTTAAATTATGTTGCTTATCTTTCTATTTTTCCACTCTCTTTTTATTCTTCATAGGGTAAATTCTTTATTGAGTACCCTATTTAAATCTTTTGCTTCTTTGGTTAGCTTGAAGACATATTCTGTATCTGTATTTGCTGTCAAATTATGTAGGTATATTATTTTCAGTTTCTGAATTTTTAGGATAGTGTGCAACTCATGAACCTTCTCACAAAAAAAGTATTTTTGGTGGCATTTTATAAATTATGTACCATCTCTGGAAGATCCCTTTCAAAGACGTGTTTAAGTGAGCTGTAGTGGCTCATGACAACTATTCTTTGTAAGTCAACACGTGCCTTACACAAAAATAGCATGTCTTGTATTCTACCCTTCNTGAATAAGCAGGGTGACAGTATACAGCCTTGACATACTCCTTTTCCTATTTGGAACCAGTCTGTTGTTTCATGTCCAGTTCTAACTGTTGCTTCCTGACCTGCATATAGGTTTCTCAAGAGGCAGGTCAGGTGGTCCTGTATTCCCATCTCTTTCAGAATTTTCCAGTTTATTGTGATCCACACAGTCAAAGGCTTTGGCATAGTCAATAAAGCAGAAATAGATATTCTTCTGGAACTCTCTTGCTTTTTCGATGATCCAGCGGATGCTGGCAATTTGATCTCTGGTTCCTCTGCCTTTTCTAAAACCAGCTTGAACATCTGGGAGTTCATGGTTCATGTATTGCTGAAGCCTGGCTTGGAGAATTTTGAGCATTACTTTACTAGCGTGTGAGATGAGTGCAATTGTGCGGTAGTTTGAGCATCCTTTAGCATTGTTTTTCTTTGGGATTGGAATGAAAACTGACCTTTTCCAGAGAAGCTTGACACCTATACATTTTTAAAAGTTCTCCAAGTGATTCTGATATGTACCAAGAGTTTCAAAGCACTATGTTACATTACTCAATCTAATTCTGTTTGTTCTTCTACCTCTGGCTTGGATAACTAATCTTTGAGGTGACTGTGCACACATCCTATTTGACCTATTATACACTGGCTGATTTTATGTTGAGTTGTCTCTCTTATAATCTACATGATACAACTGAATAAAATATAAACATATACATGAGCTTCCCTGGCAGCTGAGCCAATAAAGAATCTGCCTGCGATGTGGGAGACCTGGGTTCAATCCCTGGATTGGGAAGAATCCTTGGAGGAAGGCATGGCAACCCACTCCAGTATCTTGCCTAGAGAATCCCCATGGACAGAGGAGCCTGGCAGGCTGCAACGCAAAGTCCATGGGGTTGCAAAAAGTAGGACACGGCTGAGTAACTTAGCATAGCACAGCATGATAAGCACAATGAGGCATCCAATCAGTGGTACAGGGATATGGTGGGCAAGATATTCAGGTACAAGATATTTGACATCTGTAGTGTTAATCCTTAAAAATAACATGCCCACCCTCTGCTCTGTCAAAAATCTGCATATAACCTCTAGCCAGCCCTCCAAATGGGCAATTCCTTCATACCCATGGTCCTTCATCCAGGGATTTGACCAACTGCAGATTGTGTAGTACTACAGTTATTTACTACTGAAAAAAAATTGACAAATAAGTGCCCCTGTACAAGTCAAACCCTTGTTGCTCAAGGGTCAACTAACTATATACCGTAACTCACTCCCTTTAATTCTAAACTCTGTTCAGTGTATTTTCAGGAAGTAATAACATACCTGTTAAATAGATCACCTAACATTTAAGGCAGTTACAAAGTGCCAGCATGTTCTAAATACTTTACTAATATGCTCAAATAACCCTCTCAACAAACATATAAATAGATATTATCTTTTCCATTTTACAGATAACTGAAACAGAGAAAACTTGCACTAGTAACTACTACAAACCAGACTCCGCCCTAGACAATCTGATTTCAAAGTCCATCTGCTTATTCATTACACGACACGATCTCACATGAGCTAAGGGTGCATGTAGTTTTGTAGAGCTTGATGCTTATAAATATCAAATATTTTCTAGTTATCAGTAGAAGAATTTGTCAAAGGTCTTCAGTTACATCAAAGATTACGTTAATGAGGCACTTCCCTGGCGATCCAGTGGTTAATACTTTGCCTTCCAACTCAGGGGGTGCAGGTTCTATATCTAGTCAGCAAGCTAAGATCCCACAGGCCTCACGGCCAAAAAACCGAAACAGAAGCAATTTTGCAACAAATTCAATAAAGACTTTAAAAATGGCCCTCTTAAAAAAAAATGATTACAGTAATGAAACTTCCTAACGATGAAGGCTTTCTGTGAATCGCAAATTTTGCACTGTTCACTCTCAAACATTTACCGTCTGCTGTATAGAGATGTCAGCTAGGACAGCACTGGGAACACAGTCTTAAGATGTCCTCTTGTTACATTTGTTCATCAACTGGATATTCACTGTGCATATGCTATCTGAAGGCATACTAGGCAATGTGGCATTTACCTAGATAAATCTGAAGCAGAGCCTACCCTCAAAGATTTTACAGGTGGGTATTGAAGAAAGTCATTTCTTAAAAAGATAAAAGGAATTATAGCTGCTAGTTCTTTATATCTATTATCTCATTTAACCCTCTGAAGAATGCTAATAAAGTGGTTACTTAAGTAACTTGCTAAAAATAAAAAAGAGAATTGGAAAGAGGTTATTTCCTGTTGGTGAGATCACAGAAGAGTTCTTGGGAGTAACATTTGAGCTGAGACTTTAAAAACTGGGCAGAGATGGAGAAAAAGTACACCAACAGAGAAAACTACAGAAGCAAAGGTATTAAGACAGAAAACAATTGAGAACTGTTAGTATTCTTAGGGCACAGGGAATAGTAGTAAGTTGAAAATATATACTAGGGCCAGATAATGGAAACTTTGGTCAAATTGAGAATACTCTACAGATAATGGAGAACCACTAGAGATTGTTGAAAAAAGGATGATATAATCAGAGTGTGCTTTAGAAAGAATACTTTTCAGAAGAGTGTAAAATGATTATGAGGGTTGAAGTTAGGATGAAAAGAAACAAAAATGAGCAAAAGATATGAAGAGGCACGTTATTAAAGAGGATATATGAATGGCAGATAAGCCATGAAAAGATGTTCAGCATCACTAGCTATTGGGGAAAGGAAAACTAAGACTATGATGAGATATCACTATATACCTACTAGAATAGCTAAAATAAATTTTGAAAAAAGGAAATTCTGGCAGGAATGCAGAGAAACTAGATCTCTCACACACTGCTGGTGACAAAGTAAAATTATATAGCCATGCTGGAAAATAGTTTGGCAACTTCTTAAAGAGATGAACATAAATTTATCATATGACCTAGCAATTGTACTCTTGGGCACTTATCCCAGACAAATGAAAACTTATGTCCACACAAAAACCTATACACAAGTGTCCCTAGCTTCATTACCTGTAATTGCTGAGACATATAAAAACAAGTATACTACAATACATGAATACTTAAACTGTGATGCATCCATACTACGGAAAACACAGCAATAAAACCTTGGATACACACACTAGAAGGGTTCTCAAGGGCATCATGCTGAGCGAAAAAAGTCAATCTTAAAACCTCACATTCTGTATGATTTCATTTGTCCTCAAAATGACAAAATTATACTGGTATAAAACAGTACAGAGGTTAAATGTTATCTGTCAGAGGTTAGAGACAATTTGTTGAGGGATGGGGCTAACCCAACGAAGATCTTCACAGTGATGAAATATTTCCATATGTTGAGTAGATTAATGGTTACAGAAATCTGCTCAGGATAAAATGACATACATATACACACACTGAGTCAATGTCAATTTCCTAGTCTTAATATAGTGCTATAATTATGCAAGATGTGACCACTGAAAGTACATGGGATTCCTCTGTACTGTTTATAGCTTCCTACGAATCTATAATTATTTCAAAATAAAAAATTTTAAAGGAGAAAGTGCCCTAAAAAGCACACAGCACTTATAGCCTGTCTCTTATACACATCTAAACAAAATCCTACCTTTAGATTGGTTATTTCATTGTTGAAAGTATACACTCTTAAAAAGATTTAAAACTTTCCTGTTATTTATGCCTATTTTCATTACAAAATTTTATTACAAATTCTTCAGGACTTCAGAATAGTTTTAAATCAAGAAATTTAGGGGAAAAAAAAAAAGGAAAGAAAGAAATTTAGAATGTCTAATTCCCAAGAGACAACCCCTGGTCACTAACTTGGTAAATTCACAAGGAACCAGGATATGGTATCCAGTCTTGAAGTTTCAAAATCTGACCTTGTCAGTATCTCTGAAGTTCATCAAAACCAAGGGAGACTAACAGCAAACNCAAAATAAAAAATTTTAAAGGAGAAAGTGCCCTAAAAAGCACACAGCACTTATAGCATATGCTTAAAAATAAATAAAATACCAAGTTATCAATAGTTACTCCTCCAGTGGACTCTTTCTTTCTCTATATCAAATATTTCTAAAATTTCTAAATTTTATACAATAAGCATGTTGCAATACTTGATAATCAGGGGGAAAAGTTCTTTTAAGAAAATAAAATCAATATCATTTCTCATTTGTTTGAAGCATATCACACAAACAGATATGACTTGAAAATTAAGAAAATAAATTCAACTCAATTATTAATGCAACCAAACACACACATACTAAATACAAGAAGACCAAGATAATAAGAGATCTGAGTACAAACCCAGCTCCATTATCCATTAACAGTGTGACTTTGGAAGATGACTGAACCTTTGTGTTTCAACAGACCAAGAGATTTCAAAAAGAATAATCAGAAATATTAAAATCTTGTTTTGTGTCAGGATGAAAGAATTCTTATAATGTTAGAATTGGAAGTGACCTGCAAGATCTAGTACAATTTCTTGATTTACAGTTTAAGAAACCAGAGCTAGAGAGTTAAATATTTCAAACAGCTATTCCACCACAGAATTTGATATAAAAACCACAAAGCATAGTAGATAAGAGTCAGGGCTCTTGGGAGTTTCCTGGTTGTCTACTAGTTAGGACTCCAGGCTTTCACTACTGTGGCCCAGGATCAGTCCCTGGTCAGGTAAGTGGGATCCTTCTTTTTTTTCCCTGAAAAGAAAAAAATGTACCAGCTCTGGAATCAAACTGCCTGGGTTCAAACTGTGGATTTACCATTCAAAGGCTATAAACTATGTGATCTTACAGAAGTTACTTAACATTTTTGGGAGTCACTATTTTTATATGTAAAATGAGAATACTAGTTCTTTACTCCACAGGCTTGTTGTAAAGAATACAAGGACTAATACAAGTAATGCATTTGTAGTAATGTGTGACAAAAAGAAATTCTCAGTAAATGTAAGCTGGTATTGCCCCCATCAACTCTGCTCTTTGCTCCTGTTGCCCTACACCTGAAATTAAATCACTCGGATCAGTCATCTATCAACTAATAATCAAACCCACTCTTAACTCTTGAAATCTTTTTGTTAATACAAAATCTTGAAATCTTTTGTTAATACAAAAGAAATGGGTATTTGAAAACAACAGTTAAAATTTTATAAAGGTTTTACTAAAGGAGGAATTATCTTTAAGGGAAACAATAATGCAATTAAGTAACAAAAACTGAAAAACAAAGTAACAATAGTGATTCCCATAAACCAATGCAGAATTCTATATGTCAACATGAGTTTCTCAAACATTTAATACCAAATTTAACTAAGCAAAAATATTTCAACAAGAACATACCACTCACCAACACATTTTAAAAGTATGTTATAGGTTGATGTAATTGATTATTGCTGACACCAAAAGAACTTCTATACTATGACAATTTGGGAATTCACTGGGAAAATTTCCTAACGTGACAGTACCAATAAGTGGAAAGACACAAACCACTCCCCTGGTCTTAATTACACAATCACACAAGAGGCCTAAATGGCTTCTAATTTATCATTATGCAGTTTTTTAGACTGAATGAAGACATTATCAACAAATAAAATCTTCACTTGTCATGTGTTTTACAGAACCAAAGTCTTTGTTCACATGGTGACTGTAGTGATTTAAATAGACTGAATTTTTCTTACAGAATGAAACAATGCCATCTGAAGTTACATGGGCAGACCTACAGATTATTATACCAAAGTAAGTCAGAAAGATAAATGTCACATGATGCTACTTATATATGTAACATAAAATATGAAATAAATGAACTAAATCTACAAAATGGAAACAGAGTCACAGACAGAGAACAGACTTGTGGTGGCCAAGACAGAGGAGGGGGCTGCGGATCAGGAGTTTGGAAACAGCAGACAATTACACATAGAATGGATAAACAGAAAGGTTCTAGTGTACAGCATAGAAAGCTACATTCAATATCCTGTAACAAACCATAATGGAATATATAAACATAAATAAGAAGGCTGGATTTTTCTTGTAGTTTCATTAGATTGTGTGTGTGTATGCCTGAGTGTGTGTGTACAAATATTCTAAAATACTGGAGTACAGCTGTCTGAAATAACTGTCCACTTTAAATATTATACACTGTCTTCAAAAACCACACATTTAAATGTCCCTAAAGGAATTTAAAATGATTGATGAAATTTGGTTCATAAATATATGTGCTGTTTTAGGATGTTATTCATGATTTGGTATCCAGTAAATTTTTTAAAAAATTACCATTTCCAAGTGATGTATAAAATCTAAAAAATAATACCCATATCCCAAGACAAAAAATGGGGAAGAGATTTTTTTTTAATTTTATGAAGTTAATGTTAATCTATTCTCCTTAAAGCAATTATACATTACAGTTGCACTCACACTAAAATAAGCTTAAATCCAACTTTATCTAATAAAGTTTATTTAATATGCATAATAGAGACAAATTATACCAATGTGCAGATCCATAAATCAGAGTATAAAAATAATTTTTATGAAAGCAAACCAAAATGTAAGAGGACAAGATTTACTTTGGTCATTTAGCTCTCAGTTTATAGTATTTGGGACTATGCAGCTTTTTAAAAATCCCATTAAAATTTTTTAATCCTAAATTAAAAGCTTTTCACTGAGCAAACAAGAAACTACTATTTTCTCTTTACAGTTATCAAAAGATAGTTTGTTTCTTAGTAAGCACCATTTCTAAGTATCTATGAATTTGCTATAATTACAAAACAGTTTCAAAGACCCAGAACCACTTACTACCATTTTTGAAACACTAGCAGTAATTTTAAAAAATTAATTTATTCTTAATTGGAGGATAACTGCTTTACAATGTTGTGTTGGTTTCTGCCATGCATCAACATGAATCAGCCACAGGTGTACATATGTCCTCTCCCTCTTGAACCTCTTTCCTCACCTCACCCCCTACGGTATCACAGAGCACTGAATCTGAGCTCTCTGCGTCATACAGCAAATCCCCACTGGCTATCTATTTTACATATGGTGATATTTATGTCTCAGTGCTACCTCCCGATTCCTCTCCTTTCCCCACTGTGTCCACAAGTCTGTTCACTATGCTGATGTTTCCACTGCTGTCCTCCATATAGATTCATCAGTGCCATCTTTCCAGATTCCATAAAGACACGCTTATATATCATAACTGTTTTTCTCTTTCTGACTTGCTTCACTCTGTACTAGCAGTGATTTTTTGTTAACCCTTCTGCTATATCCCACTCCTGGGCAGTAGAATCTGGGGCAGCACATTTGAAATACATTAAATTGCCTCTTTAGTTACATTGTCACTCTCTTGGCTGCACTTCAGCCCCAGACCATGCATTGTTACCTACCCTTATTAAAAAAGTTGTCATGTTTTTGTCAGAACACAAAAGTTTTCTGACTCCAACTTGCATTCAAATTAAGACTTCCACTATTAGGTTGCACCTAATTCTATATCACAGTCAGAACTGTCTCAGTTCAATGAATAAGAATCTTACAGACAATACTGTGTAGGTTACATCCTCAGATATAGTAAAAGTTTTTACACAATGGCTAAACTTTACTGGTGAGTTTGATGAAGAATACTTAACCTGGCTGCATGCCAGAGCACACCAGTAAAGAAGTACATAAAATTCAAATTCTTATTCTACTCACTAAAATAATATTTGGGCAGGCTAGTAGTGGTTTGACAGACTGGTAAAGATCTTTAATTTTAAATGTGCTACACCTCTAAATCAAATCAGCATCATGGAAAATGAAAAACTGGCTCAAGACTTCACTCTCCATTACAATATTATGCAAATACAATGGATTTGGCTCCAAAATTTAATGTATGATTCTGGGAATCTTTGACTTTCACACCAACTTACATTGATGAAACTGACATCAATTTAATTTAATCTCAAAGTTCCACACTAAAACCAGCTTGCAGGTATCTCCAGAAACTCAGTAACATAGTTTAACTTACAGGAAGAACCTAAATTCATGGTTCTCACTCCATACTAGAATTTCTTACCTATCAAGAACTTTAAGAGAACAGAAAGAGGGTCAAGATAATAGACATATTATTATCTCTCTGATCTCAGCCACAATTCAAAAGCTATACAAAACTCACAATAAATATTCAAGACAAATAGAAAAATAGGTTTTGCCTCCATAACATTCTTCTAGGGTTCATATTATAAAGCACTATTTAATGGTAAAACTCTATGCTGAAACTACTATGACCAAGTTTTCTTAGTTTCTACTATCCTAAGCAAAAGCCAAGATACACTTACATTATGTTACATTCTGCAGTGAGGTGATTTTATTATTAATAGGGTGCAAAATTTAGTGAAGTAAAAAAAATTTCAACTATAGAAGCCTGAAGTCAGGGATATTAAAATCCACTGATGATAGTGCCGTGTATGGGAGGAGAGAGTACAGGTACGTCATAAATCTATACCCACATCTGCAAATGGTAAATTACCAGACAATGAAAAAGGCAGCATGTGAACACTGAAATGGTCTCAAAGGGTGCCTAAGTTAACCTCCTGATTTCTCAAAGCCAAGAGAAGCACAAACACATAAATAAGAAGCACTGTCATGAATAATGGCCACACTAAGTACATCCTACTAACACCACAGTATTGTATCAGGCTTAGAGGTAAGAATTTTGAAAGAATAACTAGTTAATATGGTCACTGTTATAAGACAAAATAATAATATTCACCAGAACATCTGTGATAGTTTCCCCAAAACAATGTTCAAATTTCAATTCTAAGAAAAGTCATTAAAATGTCTCTAAATCATCTACGGCAAAGTTTTGAAAAAGCACTGAGGATCTACTGATTAACAAAATAAAAATGCTTACGAGGATTTGTGAAGTGTGAAGAGTCTTTGCAGAATGGCCAAGATGCTACTGAAAAAAAAAAAGATTATCTAAATATATCTTCATGTTCTGCCACTACAATCATAATGACTTATTTGGGAGTAATACATATTGTCTTGCCTACATTACTTTACCTACTAAGGTCCGTCTAGTCAAGGCTATGGTTTTTCCTGTGGTCATGTATGGATGTGAGAGGTGGACTGTGAAGAAGGCTAAGCGCCGAAGAATTGATGCTTTTGAACTATGGTGTTGGAGAAGACTCTTGAGAGTCCCTTGGACTGCAAGGAGATCCCAACCAGTCCATTCTGAAGGAGATCAACCCTGGGATTTCTTTGGAAGGAATGATGCTAAAGCTGAAACTCCAGTACTTTGGCCACCTCATGAGAAGAGTTGACTCACTGGAAAAGACTCTGATGCTGGGAGGGATTGGGGGCAGGAGAAGAAGGGGACGACAGAGGATGAGATGGCTGGATGGCATCACTGACTCGATGGACGTGAGTCTGAGTGAACTCCAGGAGTTGGTGATGGACAGGNACTCCGAAGCCCCGAGGCCTTCATCCTCTCAGATTTAGGTAATCTTCGGGCTGCGCCAGCGCCAGGGACCTAGCGACAAGGCGCCTAGAGGGGGACGCGAGTCACCACTCCAACCTCCAATGGTTCTGGAGCCATTCAGCCTGGCGTTCAAGTGTCGGCTTGGCCCCCTTCCAGATGAGTGGCCTTGGCTTTGCGCCTAACCTCTGCTGATGAACCTTTCTCTTCTATAAGATGGGGAGAGTCACTGTTCTACCTCTAGGGATATCTGCGAACTTACCAGTTTGAACTTGTAAATCAGAGGATATTCCATGAAGGTCAGCTCTCTGCTATCCCCTCCAAGAGGTTTTCTCCCACCACCTGCATGGGCACACATCTGTGGATGCTTGGAAGTGAAAGGACTTCAGTGGTGACCAAATGCCACTCTTTCCAACCATGTCACCAACCAAGAATCCCTTGGAATTTTTTTTTTTTTTGGTCTCATTTGATTATTTTTTCAAAGATTTTGTCTATCAAACAGTTTGGGATTATTAATACAAATGATAGCACACGTACCAATCTTAATATTTTTCATCATCAGAGATACACATATATAGTACCCTCATATTTTAAACCTATTCCTTGAAAGAGAAAGTACACATTTGTTGGGAATAAATGTTATAACCACTTACTTTTGGAAACATTTGGGGTCATCTCTGGAACTGTGGTGCTGGAGAAGACTCTTGAGAGTCCCTTGGACTGCAAGGAGATCCAACCAGTCCATTCTGAAGGAGATCAACCCTGGGATTTCTTTGGAAGGCATGATGCTAAAGCTGAAACTCCAGTACTTTGACCACCTCATGCGAAGAGTTGACTCACTGGAAAAGACTCTGATGCTGGGAGGGATTGGGGGCAGGAGGAGAAGGGGACGACAGAGGATGAGATGGCTGGATGGCATCACTGACTCGATGGACGTGAGTTTGAGTGAACTCCAGGAGTTGGTGATGGACAGGGAGGCCTGGCGTGCTGCAATTCATGGGGTCGCAAAGATTCGGACACGATTGAGCGACTGAACTAACTAACTAACTTATGTCTCTAAAAGACTACATAAACACCACCATAATACTATAACATTTTCACAGTACAGTAACTTCTACCAGTCATCTTGTTCCTCAAATATTTGGCAATAAAACCTCAAATAGGGGCATTGGACAGAGCTGCTTTAAAAATATATGTAGATGCTAAGTTAAATAAGCCAGGACAAAAGGACAAATATTCTATGATTCTACTTTTATGAGACATCAAGTAAATTCATAGTGACAGAAAATAGAACAAAGATAACCAGAGGCTGTTGGAAGAGAGAAGAATAGGCAATTATTGCTTAATATTTACAGAACTTTCATCTGGAGTGATGAAAAGTTTTGAAAATAGATGGGGGTGGGGGGTTATGATTGTACGACTTGTAAATGTATTCAATGATACTGGATTATAAAATTATAAATTTAAAAATTGTTAAAATGATAAACTTCATGTTATATATTTTTTACCACACACACGAAAAAAGTTTTAAGCATGTATAGTGTTGCAGAGATAATGTTAGGAAGGGAGGAGGGGGCATTTGCAAACTGTCCTTTCACTTGATCATCTTAATAACCTGAGATAGTTAAGGTGGGTACTGTTAGATCTTTTTATTTTAATGGATTAAAACCCTAAGGATCTGGGGTTTTGTCTTTTAACTTTTCCTTGAGTAAAAAATTAGTAAGCCACAGAAAGACATGTTCATAACGTTTTCAAATTGGAATAGTTAGAGACCATTTAATAAGGGAAACTTAGGCCTAGGTACTGGAGAAGGCAATGGCACCCCACTCCAGCACTCTTGCCTGGAAAATCCCATGGACGGAGGAGCCTGGNATTGATGCTTTTGAACTGTGGTGTTGGAGAAGACTCTTGAGAGTCCCTTGGACTGCAAGGAGATCCCAACCAGTCCATTCTGAAGGAGATCAACCCTGGGATTTCTTTGGAAGGAATGATGCTAAAGCTGAAACTCCAGTACTTTGGCCACCTCATGAGAAGAGTTGACTCACTGGAAAAGACTCTGATGCTGGGAGGGATTGGGGGCAGGAGAAGAAGGGGACGACAGAGGATGAGATGGCTGGATGGCATCACTGACTCGATGGACGTGAGTCTGAGTGAACTCCAGGAGTTGGTGATGGACAGGGAGGCCTGACGTGCTGCGATTCACGGGGTGGAAAAGAGTCGGACACGACTGAGCGACTGAACTGAACTGAAGAGAAACTGCTCTACCATAAAAATGATTTTATTCACAACTAAGTGGCTGTGAAAATTGCCAAGGCTAAACAAAGACAAAATAACTATTAGGCACGTTAATATATTAACTGTACAACTTCATCTAAAAGTTCCTTTCTTTAATTCTGCACTAACATTAAGATGTAATCTTAATAGAGTTCTTATAATTCAGTTCAGTGAAGCAAATTTTTACATGCCAAGACTTTTATTTAAAGCTAAGTATGAAGATAAGATCTCTAGAGAATCTCAGTTTAGTGAGGGTAAACAAACATAAACAAACAACAGTATACACACTTTCTCAACTATCTTATAAAGAAAAAGGAGCTAATTTTTTAACAATAGCTAAAAGCAAGGCTAAGAATTCATCTCTCCTTTGAAGAAATAATTATCAATCCACTGAGCATTTGAAGATATGACATATAGTGTACACACATACACTAATTTAGTAACTAGCTGCAGTAAGTAAATTATCATCTCATTAAGATTAAACTGTTAAGATACCCATTTAGACTAGAAATACTTGATTAAAACTTTTGTTTTGAAATGCCAACAACTTTGTAAACCTCTAACTGTATAAAAAGTTGTAAAACAACATATGAGATGTGGCTAGTCAAACACTTCACCAAATCATGCTATTTAACAATTACAAAAAAAACCTATTTCAACTAAATAGATATGGTAATAATTATTTTTCTGACACAATCATGGTTTTGGTACTATGTCTTCCATACAATAAAAGGTATCTGTATACCCACCTATCCCAGTTCTGTTAACTGCCAGCTACAAGCATTCTCTATTCTTACTCTAGATAACTTTACTAAAAATATTATTTATACAATAACTGCAAAGTATTGGTCCTGCAAATCTATCAAGGGTATCCTTCCAGTTTTCAAGAGATAACTCCAATTGTGGAGTCATGGGAGAGAGAAAGGTCTGGTAGTCTCCTGGACTGTGGTGGTTTCACACAGTTTTATCTACTTTTTAAAACCAGATACTTTTAACCCAGATATTTGCCGAGATCATATTTTTACCTCGTGACCAGTATGTGTCAACTCAAATGATCAAGAGTGAAATCAGTCAGTACTGAATATCTGAAAAATCTAAGTGTCCAAACTCGTTTCGACTTTATTTTTTTAATAAAGGTAAAGTTGAAAAAATTTTTTAAAGATTACCTAAACTTGTCAGGTATTTAAGACAAAACAAATTTAAATAAAATACAAACAAATAAAGAGAAACACGCTCTCACTGTGAGAATAAATTCAAAGGATTTATCTTTACATTCAGAATCACTCCTTTCACTATCTTTTCCAAACATCACTTCCTTTTTGCTACTTCTAGTCCTTTGGGAAAATCAGTGTTAAAGAACACCCTTCTCACCCCAGATTCTTATAAGGACTCACTGTCCACAAACTAGAAAGCTTCATAATCCAAGTGTATTACCCCAGAGATCTTCCATGCTATGAAAGACACCTGTGAAAATGTCAAAGCCCTAAATTAGAGCCCCCAAGGGCTCCTCTTCTGTCTTGACCCCATTTCTCTCTTTCTGGTCTTTATGGCCAGACGACTTGCCACCTGAGAGCCCCTTCCTCTTCAAACCTAAATCCTCCCCCTAATTAGTACCAACCCCTTAGGTCAGCAATCTCGTCAGTCCCACCCCAGTTCCTTCTCTCTCGCCCAGTGGGAACAGCGAGCCTGGATCTTCCCACTGCCAAACCGCAGAGCATCTTCCCCTCCGGTCCTACATTCCCCTGGGACCCTTCGGTCTTTTCCCCTCACTTTCACCCGGCTGTTTTCCAAAACGTCCATGCCCTGCCTCTTCAAGGCCACATTTCGCTCAGCTTCCACACCCTCTGCCTCGCCCCTCGGCCTCTCCTTACCCCGTAGTCGGGGGCCATCGTCACCCGCCTCAGGGCCTCGGCTCAACAACCTCCATTTCCCTCAGATTCCGTTCTAAAGGGGACTCTCCACGCTCCCTCAACCGTCTCCCACGGCCCCTCCGAATTCTGTCCCTGGCACCCCCACCGCCTCCATCCCCGACTCCCCCACTCACCCTTGCTGCACGCGCCCACCCCGCACTCCCCTCTCCTCCACCCCAGCTGCCGCTCACCTCCCGGTTCCGAATCGCGCTCCCCGGACCCGCCTCCGGGTCGGCGTCCGAGCCGCTGCCGGAGTCCGGTGCCCTCCGGGCCTCCGCGGAGAGAGACGCCNGCCTGGGCTGGAGCTCCTGTGTTACCTTTCTGTTCCTTTGGGCAAAGGGCCAGAGGCCTCTCAGGGAGTTCCTGAGGCAGCACTAGCTGTGTTCCCACACACTTCACCAGTGAGCTCTCCCGAGGCCCCTGCCTCTGGGAAAGGGCAAACAGAAAACATCGTGGTTTCCCACGAACTGTCTGGGGGATCCTCTCTGCTGTGAGGCCTGGCGATCTGGTTTCCATGTTCTGTTGGGTTCTGTTGCCAGGAAGTGACATCATTTCCTGGGTTCATTGCTGAGGTCCCTTACACAAAGCTCCCCAAGTGAACCTCTGGGTTCCTGTCTGTTCACCCACCTCCTTAGGCCATGTGCTGACACAATGACACCAATACCGCTCACCCCACAGCTTTGGCAGGCCTGAGTGCAGCCAGGGCCTGAGCTCTGAGGATACAGCTCTTTCAGACAGGCTCCTTCTTCTCATCTGTGATGAGGCCCTTCACAAGCCATATGCCCCTCAAAGTTCATCTAGTCTCCCCATCTGCAGAGTGGGGTCCATCTTTCATCTACTGCCTTGGTCTGTCAGTCTACAANTTTCCAAATTTGCTGGCATATTGAGTGCAGCACTTCCACAGCATCATCTTTCAGGATTTGAAATAGCTCGAATTCCATCACCTCCACTAGCTTTGTTTTTAGCGATGGTTTCTAAGGCCCACTTGACTTCACAATCCAGGATATCTGGCTCTAGGTAAGTGATCACACCATCATGATTATCTGGGTCATGAAGATCTTTTTTGCACAGTTCTTCTGTGTACTGTTGCCACCTCTTCTTAATATCTTCTGCTTCTGTTAGGTTCATACTATTTCTGTCCTTTATTATGCCCATCTTTGCGTGAAATGTTCCCTTCANGTGATCACACCATCATGATTATCTGGGTCATGAAGATCTTTTTTGCACAGTTCTTCTGTGTACTGTTGCCACCTCTTCTTAATATCTTCTGCTTCTGTTAGGTTCATACTATTTCTGTCCTTTATTATGCCCATCTTTGCGTGAAATGTTCCCTTCATATCTCTAATTTTCTTGAAGAGATCTCTAGTCTTTCCCATTCTATTGTTTTCCTCTATTTCTTTGCATTGATCATTGAGGAAGGTTTTCTTATCTCTCCTTGCTATTCTTTGGAATACTGCATTCAAATGGGTATATCTTTCCTTTTCTCCTTTGCCTTTAGCGTCTCTTCTTTTCACAGCTATTTGTAAGGCCTCTCCAGAAAACCATTTTGCATTTTTGCATTTCTTTTTCTTGGGGATGATCTTGATTCTTGTCTCCTGTACAGTGTCACGAACCTCCGTCCATAGTTCTTCGACACTCTATCGGTTCTAATCCCTTGAATCTATTTGTCACTTCCACTGTATAATCGTAAGGGATTTGATTTAGGTCATACCTGAATGGTCTAGTGTTTTCCCTACTTTCTTCAATTTAAGTATGAATTTTGCAATAAGGAGTTCATGATCTGAGCCACAGTCAGCTCCTGGTCTTGTTTTTTGCTGACCTGGGAAGCCAGGATGTAATTTATGTAAAATTATGTAAAGCCAATTGACTTTTTGGACCTTAGTTTTATTATTTCTGAAATGTAAGGATGGAATTAAATATTGTATAAAATATGTTGAGCTCTAAATCTTAGGGATCTTCAAACATAGTTTAAGAACAAGGTTTTATAAAGGTTATGATTTAGTCACCTTGAGAGTTTTAAATTGCATTGTTTCTGAGAAGTGGAAACTTATAAAATGTTAAATGTCTCTGCTACTGCTAAGTCGCTTCAGTCGTGTCCGACTCTGTGCGACCTCATAGACTGCAGCCCACCAGGCTCCCCTGTTCCTGGGATTCTCCAGCGAAGAACACTGGAGTGGGTTGCCACGCCAGTTTTTGTCTCTCTCTTTTTTCAAGTTGATCCAGGAGAAGTTTGGTAAAATAAATGAACATAGTTGGACTCTAACTTTTAAAAAAGCATGTATAAGCTTCTGGATCTTCCCTGGGAGTCCAGGGGTTGAGAATCCGCTTGCCAATGCAAGAGACACAGTTGATACCTGTTCCAGGAAGATCCCACATAGTGCGGAGCAACAAATTCCATGCGTCCCAACTACTGAGCTGGTGCACCTAGAGCCTGTGCTCCACAACAAGAAAAGCCACTGCAATGAGAAGCTGGTGTACGGCGGCGAAGAGCAGCCCCCACTCACTGCAACCAAAAAAAGTCTATGCACAGCAACAAAGACCCAGTGCAACCAAAAATCAAATTTTTTTTGAAAAAGAAAAACAATCTGCTTTGAAATGTAGGGGATGTGGGTTCAGTCTCCAGTCAGGGAACTAAAATCCCATGTGCCAAAGAGCAACTAAGCCCACATCCTAGAGAGGCCTCTTGCTGCAATGAAAGATTCCACATGGTGCAGTGAGGATCCCGAGTTCTGCAACTAAGACCTAAGGCAGCCAAGTAAATAAATACATATTTAAAGATGTAAGTGTAAGAGAAAAGTAGTATTTAAAAAAAAAATTTAATGGCACGACCCTAGATTTCAAGACCAGATTTCTTTTTTTTTCTAAAAAGCATACATATGCTTCTAAACTAAGGAAGACTTTGGGAAAATGATACACAAGATTCTGAGTATTTTAGTATCTATAAGATCTTTTTTTTCAGCCTGATATCAACTGGTTCTTTGATATACACAGATTCTTGGTTCAGCTCACAGAAAGTGTCAGTCACTCAGTCATGTCTGACTCTTTGGGACCTCATGGATTGTAGCCTGCCAGGTGCTCCTCTGTCCATGGAATTCTCCAGGCAAAGATACTGGAGTAGGTAGCCATTCCTTTCTCCAGGGGATCTTTCCAATCCAGGGATTAAACCGGGGTCTCTTGCACTGCAGGCAGATACTTCACTGGCTGAGCCACCAGGGAAGACCTCAGCTCACAGAACCTCTCTCTATTAAACCTTAGATAAAAAGGATTCTACCCCAGCTAGGCTCCCAAAGCAGACACAGAGGTTGCCTCTCTTGAAGTATTCATCAGATTCTCAAGGTTAAGTGCCCTTCGCCCACTTCTAGATTCCCAAGAACATGAAGGTTTTACTCCCTAGTGTTTCTCTTAGAGAGCCTTTGAACATTAAAGAGGCACTTAAGCAAGATTTGTTGAATGAACACATTTGTTCTAAATAGTATTTTAGGGAAAGCTGGAGGTAGCAAAGAGGCACTTATCTCAACTCACGGTAGTAAATAGAGGTCACGGCTAATGTTCAATAGCTCATCAGTGTTCTCCAGTGGACAAAGTGAATGATGATACCATTAGGGTTGGTCAAGCCTATAATTTAGTAGATTAAATAGTTCCCCTTTTAAGGTCAGAGAGAGGTAAGCTTTCTTCGGTGAAATATCCCAGAAAATTACTTCTGCGCCCACATCACTGTTAAGCCACTGTTAGTTAAGTTTTTTCCCCCGCTTTGAGGTTTTGTTTCTTCTGTTTGGAGTCCTCTTCCTCCAGATCTTTCAGGATGGCTTCAAATCAGACGCCACTTTGCATTCAGATCAAATATCACTTTTTAAAGAGACGCTTACCACCCATGTAAAGCAGTTCCAGGGGCCAGCCTAGTACAAGGCACGTGGTAACTGCTTTTTAATATATTGTTTAATTAATGCCCACAGTCAAGGGTGGGACAAAGAAAAGGCTTCCATACTCTGGATGCCAAAAGCAGGCCAAGAAGCTTTTTCATAAGGGTTTACACACACACACACACACACACACACACACACACACACTCATACAGAGCTGTGCTTTCTCTTGCTCTCCTATCAGCTCTGTAGAGAGCTGGAAGTGCAATTTGCCTGGCCTGGTGCAAAGTGAAGATGTTGGGCTCCTGGTTAAAAAACCAGGAAAACAGCATTTTTCTTCCTCTGGGGCTTTTTCTCCACCAGTCAGGATGTTTTTATTTGCTATTTAGTGATCCCTCAGCACTGGGGTCCTCACTGTGGGGTGAGTGTGGAAATCTCATGAGCTGGTGCTTGAGGCCAATCCCATCACATTGGTGTCCAAGGTCGGGTCCCTATGGAGCAAAGGCACAGGGAGAGGGACCCAGCACCCATCCAGAGGGGGAAGGATGCTTCTGAGAGGATGCTCCCCAGCCCTTGTGGATGCTCCCAGAGGACGCCACATGAATATAAGTTTACTAAGCGTTTCAACACAGCTACTGCCACAGCAGTATTCCACTCTATCCATCCATTTGTTGCTTCCGGGTTTTGCTGTTGCTAACATGAACATCTGTGTCATAGTTTTGTGCATATATAATGATTTCATGTCTTGGGAAAATGCCTAAGATGTGAGATAGCTGGATCAGATGGTCGATATATGTTTAACTTTTTAAGAAATTGCCAAACCGGGCTTCCCTAGTGGCTCTGTGGTAAAAAATCTGCCTGCCAATGGCAGGAGACATGGGTTCCTGTACCTGATCCAGAAAGACCACACATTCCACAAGCAACTAACCCCCTGCATCACAAAGACTGAGCATGCGCTCTAGAGCCGGGGAGCTGCAACTACTGAGCCCACTACAACTGGAGAGTGCCCCTGCTTGCCGCAGCTAGATAAAAGCCTAAGCAGAAATGAAGACCCAGCATAGCCAAAAATAAGTAAATAAAATTATTTCAAAAAAAAGAAGCTGCTAAACTGTTTTCCAACATGGTTGAACCACTTTCTCACCATCAGTGAATGAGTATCCAAGTTGCTCTGTATCTTTGCCAACACTTGATCTGGTCAGTCTGTTTTGAAAGGAGTGGTATGTCTAATTTGTATGTCGTAGTGTCTCACTGAGGTTCTAATTTGCATATCCTTTGATGACGAGATGCCAAGTGCATTTTAATGTGTCCATTTGCATCCTTACATCTTCTTTCATAAATATCTGTTCAAATCTTATAGCCATTTGTTTTATTTGGGTTGTTTCCTTGTTGAAGTTTATTAGAGCATTTGACATATTCTGCATTCAAGTCCTTTTTCAGGTAGGAGAGTTGCAAATATCTTCTTCTGGACTGTGGCTTATCCTCTCATTTTATTAACAATGCCTTTCAAAGAGCAGTTGTTATTTTGATGAAGTCCAAATTTTTTCTTTTATGGACTGTTTAGATCATATCTAAGAAATTTTTGCCTAACCTCACATCATAAAGATTTTCTCCTATGTTTCTTCTAGAGGTTTTATAATGTTAGGTTTTGCACTGAAGTTTGTGATCTATTTTGAATTTAGGGCTTCCCAGGTGGCGCTAGTGGTAAAGAACCCCCCTGCTAATGCAGGAGAAGACAGAAACTTGAGTTCAAGCCAGGGATTGGGAAGATGACCTGGAGAGGGCACAGCAACCCACTCTAGTATTCTTGCCTGGAGAATCACATGGACAAAGGTGTCTGGTGGACTACAGTCCATAAGATCGCAAAGAGTGGGACACAACTGAAGCGACTTAGTATGAACACAGTGTAAGACATGGGTTGATGTTCTACACAGGAACTAAAGCCATGGAAATAGCAACTATGTGAGTAAAAAGACTGTTTTATCACTTAAATGTTTTGTTTAAAGCAAAGACAGTAGCAAAGTAGTATGGTGTTTAAAAAGGATAACAATAGCATAAAGACTGGGAGGAGAGAAATGTAAGTATGTTTTTTGAAGGTTCTTATAGGATACCTGAAGGTTACTTGCAGGTAGAGTGTGATAAGTTAAAGATGACACTCTGAACCCTAGAGAAACCACTAAATGACAATACAGAGAGTTATAGCTAAAAAGCCAGCAAGAGATCCAAATGCAGGCAGAAAAAAGAACAAAGAAGCAGATGGAACACATGGAAAACAGATTAATATGTAGCTCTAATTGCAACTAATCAGGAATCACATTAAATATAAGTAACAATGTCTTTTATAACTTGATTTTGAATATCCATCATTAACAGAGGGATGGAATAGAGATGGTCTGTGGGAGTGGGTAGAGGTTTCCTATAGATTCTTTATATTTTGTCAATAAAGTTGGATGTGAGATTATTAACTGAGAAACCATTGTTTAGCTCTTTACCCTCAAGCTGAACATCATCTTGAATTTATTTTTATTTTCTTAATTAGGTCCTGAACAGGTGAGGCATAGAAAAGAAATCCCAGCTCAACATTAAACCAATTCTAATTAAACAGAAAAATAGGGAGCAAAAATTTGTTGTCAACTGCCTTAAATCTAAAAGGAAAAAAAAATTGTAATAATTAACACAGCCAGGAGTCTGAACCCAATGAGTCTCCCTCATTCATTTAGAATGCTTACTGGGAATTAATATTAATTGGGTAGTTTCTATTGAGACTTTTGCAGCTGCATAGACAGTGACATCAGAGCAGAACTTCCCCTGGCAGCGTTGAAGCTTGTGTGTGTCTATATTCCAGCGCATCATTCCCAACCACCTCATCAACAAGTACTTCTTGAGCTCCAATCATGCAAGCTGCACAGAGCTAGACACTGTTAATAATCTTCTAGTTTAAGATCAAGCACTGTTCAATTAATTGCTGCGGTTTTTTTTCTAACAGAAAATCTCTCATAAGTGAAGAAGAAAGTGATATATATATACATCGGAGAATTCTGTTTCAGTTGTTCTACATAGTTCAGTTCAGTTCAGTCTCTCAGTCATGTCCGACTCTTTGCGACCCCACAAATTGCAGCACGCCAGGCCTCCCTGTCCATTACCAACTCCTGGAGTCCACCCAAACCCATGTCCATCGAGTCGATTATGCCATCTAACCATCTCATCCTCTCCGTCCCCTTCTCCTCCTGTCCCCAATCCCTCCCAGCATCAGGGTTTTTTCCAATCAGTCAGCTCTTTGCATGAGGTGGCCAAAGTATTGGAGTTTCAGCTTCAACATCAGTCCTTCCAATGAACACCCAGGACTGATCTTCTTTAGGATGGACTGGTTGGATCTCCTTGCAGTCCAAGGGACTCTCAAGAGTCTTCTCCAACACCGCAGTTCAAAAGCATCAATTCTTCAGCGCTCAACTTTCTTCACAGTCCAACTCTCACATCCATACATGACCACTGGAAAAACCATAGCGTTGACTAGATGGACCTTTGTTGACAATATGCTGTCTAGGTTGGTCATAGCTTTTCTTCCAAGGAGTAAGCATCTTTTAATTTCATGGCTGCAATCACCATCTGCAGTGATTTTGGAGCCCAGAAAAATAAAGTCAGCCTGGGCTGGAGGAAGCACAAGCTGGAATCGAGATTCCCGGGAGAAATATCAATAACCTCAGACGTGCAGAGGACACAGTTTGGCTCTATGACTATTTGTAGTTTACACATGGAAATGTGGTGGCTCAGACGGTAAAGCATCTGTCTACAGTGCGGGAGACCCAGGTTCAATCCCTGGGTCGGGAAGATCCCCTGGAGAAGGAAATGGCAATCCACTCCAGTACTACTGCCTGGAAAATTCCATGGACAGAGGGGCCTGGTAGGCTACAGTCCATGGGGTCACAAAGAGTCGGACACAACTGAGCAACTTCACTTTCATGGAAAGGTGGCACTCCAGTGTGGGAGATGGATACTTCTTGAGATAAAATCTCTCTTTTGGACCCATAATTTAGAAAGAAAAAGAAATAGAAATGTCTCCTAACTTCTCTGTTAATCTTAAAAATGCTCCTATCACCTTTTGATCTATCACTTTATACATCTATCACCTTTTGATCTAAATAGGGAGGACACAGCTTGGTTATCCTAAAAACTGCATAGTCAAGCCCATTGCACACTAAAATGAAGACCATAAATATCTTGGATTTTAGGCAGTGATTGTGTCTGTGTGTCTGTGTTTCTGTGCTTGTGCATGAGTTTTCTTATGGAACAAGACATATTTAATAAATGAATGTTGCTTCTCGATTGCTGCATGTGATTGGGGTAATAAATTCACTGCTAACCATGGGGACTGTGAAGGGAAGGGAGAGTTATGTAAAGCATTAAGAAATCTGTGCAGGGACTTCCTTGGAAGTTAGGTGGCTAAGATTCTGTGCTTCCACTGCAGACGGTATGGGTTTGTTCCCTGGTCAAGGAACTAAGATTCTCCAAGCCTTGAGCAGCATGCCTCCAAAAAAAGGAAAAAAAAAAAAAGAGAAAGAAACATGTGTACCATCTCAATTTCTACCTGGCTGTTAACGTGACCCAGCTTCTGCTTAATTATGGTTATAAGACGGTTCAACAAGGTGAACTGTCTCAGGATGAACAACTGTGAAGCTGGCAGTAGTGCTGTTTGTTTCCTTTCTCCCTGATGGGAAAGATACAGTGAGAAGAGGCGCTGGGTCTCTGGCCTGGCGATTCTCTTTGGTGGAGAGGGGCTGCACAGAAGGAGGGGTGACTGGTCCTGTGATCTTTTCTCTGGAAGGACAGTTGTGGAAAGAAGCACCTAGCCAGAGCTTCTCTTAAACTGTCCATGACTGCAGTAACTTTCTCTCCTGTGCATGCAGAAAGCAGTCAAGCAATATACCTTGAAGCTCAGTGGATGTGTTGCCTGGCATCTTAGACAACTACAGGTGGTTCCTTCAGTTCAGTTCATTTCAGTCGCTCAGTCGTGTCCGACTCTTTGAGACCCCATGAATCACAGCACGCCAGGCCTCCCTGTCCATCACCAGCTCCCAGAGTTCACTCAAACTCATGTCCATCGAGTCAGTGATGCCCTCCGCCATCTCATCCTCTGTCGTTCCCTTCTCCTCCTGTCCCCAATCCCTCCCAGCACCAGGGTCTTTTCCAATGAGTCAACTCTTCGCATGAGGTGGCCAAAGTATTGGAGTTTAAGCCTCAGCATCATTCCTTCCAATGAACACCCAGGACTGATCTCCTTTAGGATGTGCTGGTTGGGTCTTCTTGAAGTCCAAGGGATTCTCAAGAGTCTTCTCCAACACCACAGTTCAAAAGCATTAATTCTTCGGCACTCAGCTTTCTTTATAGTCCAACACTCACATCCATACATGACCACAGGAAAAACCATANGACGGGGAATCGTGGTGATTTGGGGTGAGAGATGGGGTGGACAGAAAGCTCCCCTTTCCGGTTCCGGCCTTCTTCCTCTGGACACAGACTGGGTGAGGAAGGCTGACTGGAGGTGAATCAAGGAAGGTGTCACCTTTAAATATTTGCAGATGAGAAACAGGTATGAGGTAGTGGCCAGGAAGAGCCGGATGTGTGAGGCAGGGCATGGGGCAAGAAGGGAGGTGCAGCTGGGTCCCAGGGCTGAAGCAATCCTTTCCTTCCTGTCCTGGCATGGCAGGGGCAGATTGCCTCAGGAAGCAAAGAGAGACTAAAGCTACATCCCTGTACTACCAGCTCCCCTACTAGAAAGCTCCTGGGTGAGGCTATGAGCCATGAACCCCACAAGTTCCTCCGACTCCTTCTGGACCCTAATGGATTCATTGCTCTAAAGCAGGGGACCAGACAACCCCTCCTTCCCAGACCTCATGGCTTCCCTTCCTCCCCTCCCTAGGGCCACAGCAAATAACCGCTTTGAGCTATGGAAGCTGGGCATCACCCACGTGCTGAATGCCGCCCACGGGGGCCTCTACTGTCAGGGCAGCCCTGACTTCTATGGCAGCAGTGTGAGCTACCTGGGGGTGCCAGCCCACGACCTTCCTGAGTTCGACATCAGTGTCTACTTCTCCTCTGCAGCTGACTTCATCCACCGTGCCCTTAGCACGCCTGGGGGTAGGACCTGGCATCTGAACCCATATTCCACCCAGCTCAGTCATGGGGGGGATGTCCAGTTTCCCCTTTAACATCAGTGGCCTCCCACCGCTATTTTTTAAAAAGTCATCATGTTTTTAAAATCCTCTGCTCAGTGTCCCAGCACTTTATCTAGTAGCATTGCTCCACAGACAGGGAAAAGGAGGCCTGAGGTACAAGGTCATGCCCCGAGTTAGGAGCAGCCCTCGGGCTGGAAGCCAGGTCTCCCAAACAACAAAACAGTTCTTTCTCTGCATCACTCAGCCTTGGGAGATTGCCATCTGGTATCTAGATGTCTGGTTTCTGCCCCGAAGTACTTTCAAATGGAAAAAAAAATTCTTCTAATATCTGGGGTGCAGCAAAGGAGCCTGGGGAGGCTGCTTCGTGTTCATCCTGGGTGAGAGCTGCTCCCCTTGCTACCCGACCCCTGATGAGCCAGAGTCTCTATACCTCGGTTTCTCATCTGTGTCATGGGATAGACAAGACTGTGGCTTATAGCACTTTTCAATCCAAAGCATCCTGACCTTCATTTTTCTTCACCCATTCATTCATCAACTATTTATTATCTTCTCTGTGACAGGCATGGAGCTAGATAAGGGGACACCAGATACTTGCCTTAAGCAAAGCAGGGTCCCTGGTGGAAAGACATTCAAAATGTTAAGTATTACATCTGAGCACTACTCAGATGAGTCGGTAAAAGTGAAGAGCGCTTGGAGTACAGGACAGGGTCCTGGATTCAGAGGATCAGGAAGTTGGGGGGAATTCTCTCTACAACAGTATTCATTGCTGCATCCATGCAAAAAGGATGAGCTGCTTTGTGATTCAAATGATACCATGAGTAGTCAGGAAGCCTTATCTCAGTGGAATCCTGACAAATGAGTAGGAGATGTTAGTCAGACTGAGAGAAGGGAAAAACTTTTACAAGTAGTTGAAAGAGCATGTGGGAAGGCTGGAGGCCAGGGACCATGACAGCTTCAAGGGACTGCAAGTTACCCAGTGTTTCCAGAGCTGAGAGCGGTGAGACAGCCTGCGGTGAAGCTGCAAGGTCAGCAAGGCCAGCCCACAGAGAGTCCTAGAAGCCGTGTTGGGGTGTGTTTACCCCATCCCAAGGGTAGGCATAAGAGGTGCTGATATACCCACTTGACAGATCGGGAAATGGAGGCCCAGACATGTTGAGTGATTTGCCGAGGATCACAGAATACACCCAAAGCAGAGCAAGGGAAGGAACTTGGGTGCCCACCTCAGCCCCTGGGTGGGCTGGCTGGTGGGAAAGGGTCTTTCAGCAGGATGTCTTCCTCAGCCAAGGTCCTGGTGCACTGCGTGGTCGGGGTGAGCCGCTCCGCCACCCTGGTCCTGGCCTACCTCATGCTGCGCCAGCAGCTCTCCCTGCGCCAGGCGGTGATCACCGTGAGGGAGCGCCGATGGGTCTTCCCCAACAGAGGCTTCCTTCACCAGCTCTGCCGGCTGGACCAGCAACTGCGGGGTGCAGGCCGGAGCTGAGGGGCCAGGTGAGGGTTGGGCAGGGCGTGAGGGGCCAAGGCTGGGTGCAGTGACAAGTGAAAGGCCAGGTGAGGGCTGGGTAGAGGGCAAGGGTACAACCAGAATAAGGGGTTGGCAGAGGACATGAATGAGAGCAGTTCAGAGGTTGGGTTTCAGGGCTGGGTGGGGCCAGAAGAGAGGGTTGAAAGGGGCTTGGCCCATTCCCCAAACTACTGGGCTGCCCTCACCAATCCTAGGCCTGGCTCAGGCAGCTTGATCGTCAGTCCCTCCAGCCCACCCAGATTCTTCAGAGCCAGAGAAGATGGAAAGGCTGGGAAAGAAAGGGTGGGAAGCATAAGATGGAAGAGGTGAGGCCTTCCAAACTGGTCCTGGTGCTGACCTGCCCTGCCTCCTTAGCCAAAAGCCTGTGGGAAGATAGGAGCACAGCCGGTCCTGTACCTGAGGGCTGTCTGGCCCTTCCCACACTTCTGCACACCCTCCCCTGGGGTCTGGATCCCAGTCCTTGGTGAAGCGTGGGGCTGCAGCTATTGCTCCAGTTAATTACCACGTCAGCCCCGCGCATCCCTTCCCACAGTGGAGAAAGAGAGCAGGCGCTCCTGCCACTGGCCACAACCTCCTCACACAAGCCCTGCTTGACACAAAGTCCTCCCATTGCCACGCCCTTCAGTTCTTTGCCTTGGACTCAGCACCCCACTCTCTACCTTCACACCCCACCCAATGTGATCTCAGAGATCTACAGAAGGACCCTCCCTAACCTCCCTCCGTCTCTGATTCTGGGGACGCCATAGGACATAAAGCCTTCCTGAAGTCTATCCATTTACCTTCTGCCTCCTCCTAGTCCATGTTCAGTGCATCTGGAGCAAAAGCCCTCAGTCCTTGGGCTGCATAAAAGGGACAGATGCCCAGTATCTCCTCTGCCCAAGCCATCTCCCTCCTGCTGGAGGCCCCAGCCTCCCCAGCTGCCCAGCAGGAGCTTGGCTCCCCCACAGCAATGGTGCGTCTCAGGCTCCCAGCCCACAAATGGTTGCCAAGGTGCTGCTGTCATTTCTTTGGCATCAGCTCTGTGTTTTCTTCCTGCTCAACTGAGAGGAGGCAGGGGTGTCTCTTCCTGAGGGTGGAGAGGCTGTGGGGGCCCCAGATTGTGAGGCAGCTGCAGAATGCCCGCTGCCCCTCTTCTCCCACCATGCCCATGTTGGGGCTGTCCCTGTCTGGCTCCAACAGCTCATCTTCCTGTAGTCCATCCCCGCTGAGGGCCATCTGAGGGCAGGTTAAGCCTCCAGAGATGCTCTCCACTTCCCCCATCCCACCTCCAGCTCCTGCTACCCATACTGTTCCTTCCTTCATCTCTCCTCACCCTTACTTTGGCTGTGCCCCACCACCCACTGGCTCAGAAGGGCTGCCAGCTGGAAGTGGGACACTGTCCTGGGCTCTTCTGGGAGTTAGGAGAGTGGCAGCTTTCACCTCCTGCCAGAGCCTCCCTGGGGCATGAACGAATCTCCCCCTGCCCACCACCCATAAGAGCTGCTTTTGTCTCTGAATGCATAACCAGCCTGGCCAAGGGGGAGCACGTGAGCAATATCAACACTTTCCCATGTGCTGTTAGGAGGATGAGCATCTTGGGGCTGGGAATGGGGGCAGGAAGGAGGTCTCGGTTAGTCTGAGGGTGAATGCCATGAAAGAAAATAGGGGTTATAGCTGGGGTTGGGATTAGGCCCAAGGTGAAGCTGGGGGGAAACTGTTGTGGGGGTTCTGCAGGTGTGGCAGCCGAGAGGGGGATGGGAAGAGCATCTTCCTACCTCGCTCGTTCCTCTAGGCAGGCTTTGGGAACTGGGGCAACAGTATATCTCTGATCATGCCCAACCACCCCGCTTCCTCAGCCTGGGGCCTTAAATCCTCTGCATTCTTCTTTTCAGGCAGTTGGCTTTGGGGGAGTCAGTTGGGCTATAGCCTTGCACAATTCCTGGGGCTACATCCACAAAATAGTCTGTGAAGCTGGGGCCCCCAAGAGTTGTGCAGTGAGCAACCTGTGTGACTGTACACAGTAGTCCTAGGGCTGAGGACTCAGAGGTGAGGGAGCTTTGGGGAGAGGTCATCTCTCTTCAAGAGTCTTGGGCCTCAAACTTGCCTCTTTATCTCTTTTGGCACCCATAACCCACTTGATCTTACACAGAGGCTCAAGGCAGAAGCAGGTTTAGCTGGCAGCTCTTGTCCCTGCTGTGGTAAGTCCTGGCCAGTCTGAGCCTCGGCTTACCTGCCTGTAACATGGAGTTCATTTCTCCCCCAGAACTGGGCCTTACTCCCTGCTATGGGGCTCTGCCATTTTGCCCTGGCCCTGCTGGTGCT
Organism: Neotragus pygmaeus; assembly: GCA_006410875.1. Classification (NCBI taxonomy): domain Eukaryota; kingdom Metazoa; phylum Chordata; class Mammalia; order Artiodactyla; family Bovidae; genus Neotragus; species Neotragus pygmaeus. Next base: position 2,226,970 of record SJYV01054457.1, read on the forward strand.
CCTGGAGGTTGTGGCCCAGGTGGCTACCCAGAAGATGGTAAGAGCCCAGTGCAGGGCCCACCCTAGAGCCTGCAGCTCCATCCACTTCCTCCTGCTGCCTGCACTCCCTCTCAGCCTCGGCCTCCAGTTCTCACAGGTGGGAAGGGGAGGGGAAGCCCTCTCAGCCAGGCCCTGAGGACTCCTCTCCCAGGGGCTTTAAGTTCCCCTAGGAATGGGGGGACACGGGAGTGGGAGGGGTGTTCTAAGTGCTCCTGATAGCCTGTGGCCACAGCTGCCTCCATCAGCCCTCGCCAGGGCTCAGGGAGCCGCAGTAAGGGCTGAGCCCAGCTTGCTGGAGCTCCGGCTTCAGAGACCCAGAGGAGGCGTGGCTGCAGGTAATCATCTGTGTGGCGGTCATCTGGGGGTGTGAGTAGAGAAGAGTATTGAAGCATGGGTATATGAGGAGGGTCTCTGAAGAGTGAGAATTCTTAAGAGACCCAAATCCAAGGTCTCTAACTGAGCCGTCAGCCTTGGAAGGGACTTTAACAGGATGGTGAGGTCTGCTCCAGGAATGTCTTCTGGGGGAGGGAAGAGGTTTGCAGAGAACAGGCTGGTTTCCAGATGCACGGTTTCTGACTGTAGGCCGGGCCTGTTCCAAAGACCTGCTCTGAACGCCACTTACATCTGTGTCTGTCTTTCTGCCCACATTTCCCTCAGCCTGATCTGGATCTTAGTCCGGGGCCAGTCCTATAACCTTTGGCTCCCAGCGAGGGGCCCCTGGGCCTGGGTTCTGGGGTCAGCGCTGCCAGCTGGGACGTGATCTGGCTGTTCTCTTCCCCACTCTCCCCCATGGAGACGCCTTCTCGCTTTAACTTGCTGCCTGTTCTCCACATGCTCCCCATGAAGACCAACGGACCTACCCAAACGGCTTATTCCGTCTCCCTCCCTCCTGTCCCACAGTCCATATCCACGTCCACATGTGTCACAGGCAGACCCCCTTGCTGGGCTGCCTCTGCTCCCAGCGGGGCCAGGTGCCTGGCTGGGCTTGGCACTGACCGTGCCAGGGGACCTGTGGGGGTGTTGGAAGTGGCAGGGGGAGGCCAGAGGAGGGGAGCAGCACATCATGCTTTATAATTAAACTCCAATCAAAAAATAGAAACAGCATCAAGTGTGCAGAGACAGGCGTCTGAAAGCTGGGAGCAAAAAGTGCCCGTCAGAGAAGACCACAGCCTGGGCCAAATACCCCCACAGGTGGGTGAGCACCCCTACTTTGGGGGCTGCAGAGCATGCTGGGTAAAGAGGGCCAGGACACCTGTGCCTGTGCGTGTTGGGGGTGGGAGAGGCGGCTGCACTGGATTAGTGGAGAGACTGGGTCGGAGATAGAGGCACAGATGAAGCCTAGTAATCAGATCAACCTGGCCTTGAATCCTGGCTCCTATGCTTATTGGCTGTGTGACCTTGGGCACAGAGCTTAGTCTTTCTGAGCCTTAGTTTCCTCATCTGTAAAAATGGGGATGGTAAATGTTATCTGCCTCATAAGGGTGCTGTGAGAATTCAGTGAGAAAAATTTAAGCCTTTAGCTCTGTCTGATACAAAGCATATCCTTAGTTAGTGGTAAATATAATAACCATTACTGGACAGAGAAAGACAAATTAAGGAACACAAAGAGACAGAGACCAAGCCTCACTGTCCCATGGGATATGGCTGAGGCTTCAAAGGGTAAGAGCGATGATAATCAGAGTAAAATGCACCATTTATTGGGCATCTACCAGGAGGCAGACACTGGGGGAGGTGCTCTAAACATGGCATTCTCATGGCAGTCTCATGGCATTCTCACAGCAGCTCCACTGAGAAAGCTGGCTCAGAGAAGACCACACAGATCCCAGCTCCAGACCTGAGAACTTGGCCCAGGCCTGCCCTCCTCCAAGGCCAGCACGCAGGGTGCAGGATCACAGGCAGCTCCCCACTGGCCGCCCGCCTGCCACCCTCCCCAGGGCTTCCTTCGCCAGACTCTTCACTTGTCCTTCCCTGAGCTCTCTGGCCCCACCTCTCCTGTGGCCACAGGCCCAAGTGGTCTGCCTGGAGGAGGAGGAGAGAGTGAGCAGGAGGGAAGACCAGGAAGGGGTGGATGGCAGACAGCTGCTCCCCTGCCCTGCGGAGGCCTGAGCCTTGGTCTGAGGCTGTGGCATGTGGGGTGGTGTGCTGGGGGGCTGTGGGGGAGCGTGAGCTCCTGTGAAGGGGGTGGAGACAGAGGCACCGGCGACAGCAACATAGACGGTACGAGAGGCACAAAGGCTGAAAACAGGTGTCTGAACTTGTAAACAGCAGCAACTCAAGAGAGGGAAGAGCACCGCCCACAGGGGCAGCTGCTTAGCTTAGGGGGAGACTCAGGAAGGAGGCAGAAGGGGCACCAGAGGGAGCGGGGTGCAGAGCCAGACAGAGCCTATCCCTGCTGGATGTGCGGCCCGTGTCTACAGCCACGTCACCCTGAACGCACCCAATCTTGTCTGGACATCGGGCCCAGGTTTCACCCTGCTGTGGCTGAGAAGATGCAGGAGGAGAGGTCAGGCAGGACTCTCAGTCTAGATCTAGGGATGGCAGAAACCAGTGGCTGCTGCAGCCACCGACTTCTGTGGGTGTGCCCAGAGCTCTAAGGATGAGTCGCTGGGTGGGGCCTGGGCCCTCACAGAATAGAGCAGACACGTAGGGGGTACATCCATGAACATAGAGTGTGAGATCCAAGGTAAGGCCTAACGAGTACTCCTAAGTTCAAGGAAAAGGCCCCCTTCTCCAGACCTGGGCCTAGGCCCTGAGGAGGCTGAGGCTGGGCTGTGGCCTAGCAGCTCGCATCCCCGACCCCTCTGCTGGCTCCTCCATCTCCCAGGAACCTCCAGGAGGATCAGGGACAAGCTCTGTCTCAGCAGGAGTTTGCCGGTCCCAGGCACAGCCGAGCTGCAAGACACCCACTGGACACTGGGTGGCAGCCTTACCCCACACCAACTCAGAGGCCTGCAGCTGTGCCCGCAAGGCTTCCCTAAGCCCCATCTCCCCCGACCTGGGACTCCTGCAGCCCCAGATGGCAGCTCCAGACCCGTGTGGCTGTTGACCTCTCCACACTCCAGCAATATACACTTCACTCTTACCTGTAGTTTCTGCAAACCCAGCCACTCCTCTCTCATTCTCAGATCAGACCTTCCAGACACTTCTTAAAGCAGGCAAGGCCAGTATCTTTAAGATAAAGAAGAGAAATCATGGCCCAGACAGGAGCTAAGACTTGCTCTTGACCTCAGAATGAGCTGTGGTTAGGCTCTCTGCCCTCTTTTTAAAGTTCTTTTCCTACCCCTTCACGTAGCCTCCCATCTCCCTGGGGAGTTCCAGGGCCAAGAGCCTTTAACCCCAAAGAGAGACACCAAGCAGAGAGGGGTCCGGAGGTGTGGAAGGACTGCACGTCAGCCCGCAGGGGCCTGCGTCTGCTCTCAGGCCCCACCCCTACCGGTTCCAAGGGGAGGACCTGGAATTCTAGCCGCTTCACAGCGTTTGTGTTCCAGGCGCGTTTGTGTTCCAGGCGGAACCTGCCCCGGCCTCGTTCTGCTCACGAGCCGGGTCCTGTCCCTGCACCCACTCCCCAACTCCTGGCCCCAGACCATGCCGTAGGTAGGTGGCAGGCCACTCAGCCTGCCCTGAGAGGTCGCAGTGGGGGATGAGAGGGAAAGCCGGGTCCTCGCTTCCTCCCTGCCCTCCCACTGCCCGCTGGGTGAGCCTGGCCAAGCCGGTGGCCTCCTGGGTGCCCCTTTCTCTCCCTGGTCCTGGCGCCGCCTACCACAGAACAAAGAAGTGCTTCCCAGTTTGCACCTTCCCTAGTTACTGGCTGAAGGGGCCAGGGCCAGGGCCAGGGCGCCAAGAGAGGCGCTCCTTCCCAGCCCAGCACCAGACCCAGGTTCTGGTGCCACTGACATCCCAGCTCTGCAGGGTCTCGGATTCCCTCAGCCAGCTGACTCCTGACACGAGCCACCCCACCGCGGTGAGGCCTGACCTTCAGCACTGGCCTGAGTCACAGGGGTAAGGAGGAAAACCCCAGGGCCTATAGGGAGACATGGAACAGCCACAGCTGGCTCCCCTGTAGAGAAAGATGGCTTAGCAACCACTCTGGAGTCCTCAAAGTGGGTACTGCGAAGGCTGGGGGATGGAACCGAAGGCACACAGAATGGGAATGAAACCCTAGCCTTGCTCCTTAGTGACCATACAACTTTGAGCATCACTTAACCAATTATTCTCTCTGACCTTCAGCTTCCTCCTATGTAAAATAGGGACTTTCCATGAACGAGGCCCCAGTGCCCAAGAGGCCTCAGTGCATTCAGCAGGGAAGTCCCAACAAGGGTCAGTTCATAGCCCAGGCTCCTCAACTCGAGAGATGGGCTCTGACCTTCAAGCACCTGAAAGGGAAAGGATGGGAGCCTGAGGACCAGCCCTAGAAGCAGCAGAGAAACGGGGCTTGAGATAGGCTGCCTCGTTGTGGGGGCCACAGCCATCTGGACTTCTCATCCTTACAAACTCCCAAGTAGCCAGAGACATAAGGGGTAGGGTCTGCACTGGACTAGTTGCTACCAACAGGGAGCTTTGAGGGCCCCTTGAACAAAGTTTCCAACACCAGGGGCCTCTGGAGAGGGTAGGGGAGAGGGCTTCCTGGCTCCACAGTGGTGACACGGGGTTGGCTCCTGGTTTCTTGCAGAAAGGGTCTAGGCCTCAGTCCCAGTCGAGCTGGTTAACAACCTCATCTGAAATAACCGAGGCCCTTCTGAAGCATCCCAGTGGCACCTGGGCAATGCACCATGCCTGGGCCTCCGTGTCAGCTGGAGCCACCTGTGGGGAGCCTGCCCCTTGCCACTGCAGTGTCCACTCTTTTCTAGGATGGACTCGTTGCAGAAGCAAGACCTCCGGAGGCCCAAGATCCATGGGTCAGTCCGGGTGTCCCCCTACCAGCCACCCACGCTGGCCTCACTGCAGCGTTTACTGTGGGTCCGTCGGGCTGCCATGCTGAACCACATCAATGAAGTCTGGCCCAACCTCTTCCTGGGAGATGCGTAAGTACGAGCCACGGTGGGGGTTGGGGGAAGCAGAAGGGGACCCTCGCCCAGAGCCTGTGAGGAGCAGAGTGGCACCCTCTTTGCCTCCGACCATCTCTTTTCACGTATTTATTTCCTTTTACACCGATAGTACTTTGTGGAACTGGAACATATCCAAGACAGCGCACAAAACCTCAGTTTCGCACCACCCCCCTACCCCCGGGTCAAGAAATAAGAAATACATTACTTGCGCCCCGGAAGCCTCCACTGAACCCTTCTCAGCTTAACCTTTTCCCCTGTAGATAACCACTGAGTACTGAAATAGTTATTTCCTTGCTTTTCTTTACAGTTTCACCACTTGGGTTCGTTTTGCCTGCCTTTTAAAGTGATAGGAATAGTCATGTTGTGTATCTTACCTGGCGTCATTTGCTCAAAATTGGGAGATGCCAGCAATATGTGCAGCATACGGTTCATTGCTATATATTATTCATTTGCATGTAAACATCACAGTTTATCTATTCTGTTTGAATTGTATCCACTTTGGGGCTATTATAAACAGAAATTCTAAAAGCATTCTAGTACATGTACTCTGGGAACCACACACGTTTCTCTAGGATATATATAGAGAGAGTGTGCAGTATGATTCATTTCCCCCAAAAGTTGTCTTAAAATTTAGAACATATGGATGAATATTTGTGGATGTTATAAGTTTTCTTTTATATTTAGAAAATATAGATCAATATCTTAACAATATGGCAAATATGTATCTCCCCTACATGCACAGATAACCAGTTGTAAAATCCTTGTTGACTTAAAAAAAATGCATACACACATACATAAATGCTTTTTCACAGTTCTTTTTTTTTTTTTTTTTTCAAAAATGGTATCACTTTATAAGCTCATTTTGTAATCTGCTTTATATAGGAAACTTTTTAAATGGAGTTGCACAACATACTTTAAAAGCACTTTTAAATGACATTCTGTTCTGTTATCCTGTTCTTTTCATGGGTTCTCAGTACAGTACCAACACCTTTTCTTGTTCACCTGCATCTATCTGCCACCTTTTAGTGGGTATGCAGTATTCCATTCAGCTGCGTCAATAGTCAATCTCCTCTTATAGGCTATTAAGTGATTCTCCCCACCCCCCATTTTTTCTCTATCTTAAATATCACTAGATACAATTTACATTTGTCTGTGAGCACATTTGGAATTCTTTTAAATTCCGAGGGGGCTGGGACAAGTGTACGTTTTTGAGGCTTCTAATGCATGTGGCTGAACTGCCCTCCAGAAAAGTTGGCCCGAGTGAAATGGAGCCCCTTCACCCAGACCAGTTCACTGATTCCAGGCTCTTGGAAGAGGTCAGCAGAGGCTGCCAAGGGGTGAATTCCAGCGCAGCCGGGTCGGACTCCGTGAGCTCTACTTCACCTCCTCCTGTGCCCCTCCAGGTACGCGGCCCGGGACAAGAACAAGTTGACCCAGCTGGGCATCACCCATGTTGTGAATGTCGCCGCAGGCAAGTTTCAGGTGGACACAGGTGCCAAGTTCTACCGCGGAATGCCCCTGGAGTACTATGGCGTCGAGGCTGATGACAACCCCTTTTTTGACCTCAGCGTCTACTTTCTGCCTGTCGCTCGGTACATCCGAAGTGCCCTCAGTGTTCCCCAAGGTCAGCTGCTGGGGAAAGAAAGGGAATGGAGAGGGGTGCAGGCAGGATCTGGGGTTATCTACTTTTCCAATATGTGGATGGTGGGGTCCTTTAGCAACCCTCCCACCCCAGGGGGCTCACTACTAGCATTTAGTGAGCAGTCCCTTCAGGGGGGAATCTCACCCTTGAAACTAACAATCATAGATATAACTAAGGTCCAGTGTGGTCATCAGGGTAACCATATCCCTCAGTAAGAGGCCAGGCCTTGGGCAGAAGGCCCAAGACCTAGCAAGGGCTCTGGAGTGGGTTCCTCTAAGCTGAGGCCTTGGTGTGGAGCTGCAGGGGCAGGGGAGAGGGCAGGACGGAGGATAGGGAGGTGGGTGGACATCCGTGCAATCTGATGCAAACCCAGGGGACTGCAGGAGTACTGACCCTCAGCATGCAGGAGTTGCGAAGGATGCCCGTTGCAAAGGAAGCACCCTGGACCAGCAGAAGGGGATCCCAGCTGCCACCCTAAGCCCTGCCACTAACATGCTATGTGACCTTGAGCGAGGCCCTTTCCTCTCGGGCCTCAGCAGTGAGGACAGTGTCAGTATCCCGGGATGCTGTGACAGCTGGGCAGAAGCATCTGACTCCCTCGAGGACGGGTGCCTGATGCTCGGCTGGGTCTCCCCACAGGCCGCGTGCTGGTACACTGTGCCATGGGGGTGAGCCGCTCTGCCACAGTTGTCCTGGCCTTCCTCATGATCTGCGAGAACATGACGCTGGTGGAGGCCATCCAGACAGTGCAGGCCCACCGCGATATCTGCCCCAACTCGGGCTTCCTCCGGCAGCTCCAGGTCCTGGACAACCGACTGGGGCGGGAGACAGGGCGGTTCTGACCTGGTGGGAATCCTGACCCTCCGGCCGGCATGGCCCACCTAACCAGCCCGCACCTGGGGGCCTTGTTCCCGGTGACCTTGAGATGTAAATAGCAAGTGGGGGCTCAGCTGAGGCAGAGGCAGGGAGAGCTGGTGGTGACCTTTAGCAGGTGGATTTTCCCTGACCCAATCCAAAGATTCTTTATGCAAAAGAGAGTTCAGTCTGTCTCTATAATAAAAGGTTCATCATAATAAAGACTTCATTTTCTGGTGAGTTCATCTGCTGGTGCAGGTTCATCTTCTGGTGGTTTGAGGGGCAGCGGCTCACTCCTAGGATGGTCAGGAGGTTCCAGAAGGCTAGACAACCTATGATGGCAGTCTAGAGATGGAGTCTGAGTCCACTGTCTGAAGAAAGACCAAAGTGTGAGGCATCACCATCCTTCACATGCCTGCCCTGTATCAAAACCGACTGGCAAAACGTGCTGTGCACAAACATGCTGGTATCTCCTGAATCCAGTCAGTCTTTTCATCTTCAGTCTGCTTTCAAAAGCACGGACTGAAATCACAGAACCCTAACAGAGGCATTAAACAAGAGGGCAGGAGACACGCCAAAGTTCTTGGTGAAGGATGGCTATGGCAGGGCAACACTGGCTTTGAGTTTCTTACTTCTTGTGCCCTAATAAAACAGTGCAAAAAGCCCCCAATTCCTCACCTGTACATGAGGTATTTGTGATGATTAGATGGGCTGGCCTTCCTTTTGCCTCTCTGCCGGTTCCTAGGTAGCCCTTGCCTCCTCCAGCTGACCCTTGCTGAATGGCAAGGTCTCTTGAGAGTTCTGGCCTCTGTGTCTTCTCTCCCTCTTGTGTTCTCACTCCTTAGGGGAGGGGGAGGTCCTCTTGCTCCCACAGCCTCAGTTCACATCTCTAGGCTGACGACTCTCAGACCCCTGTGGCGGCCAAATTTTCTTTTTTGAGCTCAAAAACCTCCGTATACTACTGGCCACCTTCATTTGAATACTGCACTTGAATTTCAAACTGAACTTTTCATCACCTCGCACCCGGACCAATTCCTCTTCCTAGTTCCCATTTTAGTGAAGGGTTCTGATAGGCATTATCACCCAAGCCAGTGGTGGGTATCACCCAAGCCAGTGGTGGGTGTCACCCTGGACTCCTGCCTTTCTTCCGGTTGGCCTACCAACTCTTATCTCCTTAAGTGAGCTCGGATCTGCTCATTTAGCTTCATCTTTGCCGACTACCCAAATTCAAGCCACCTCACCTCTCACCTGGCTTCCTGCTCAGCCTGATGGTCTCTCTGCCTCTAGCCTTGCCCCTCCCAATCTCCACGCAGGCCCCAGACATCTTACTAAAATGAAAATCTGGTCATATCACTCTAACACTTACAGCCCCCCAAAGACAGAGAGCTTGACAAAGTATAAAGATTCATTTTCTGAGAACGTATCACATCTCCAGACATTTCTTTTCTAATTCTATTCCCATACATGCCGTGTAATTAAGAAATGCTAAATCCACCTGCACTTTCCAGAAATGTTCCACTCTCTTACCTCTTGGCGCTTTATATATGCTTCAGGTTACACCGCCTGAATGCACATACTCACACATTTTCACTTTGGGGTCTCTTTGAGATGTCTCAGTTCAGATGTCACTTCTGGGGAGCCCCCTGGACCCTGCAAGCCTCAGTGAAGTATTCTTCCTCAAGCTGTGAAAATGTCCATCCACCCCTTGTGTATCACCTGTCATCTGAATTGTAAGTGCCTGGGGCTCTGTCATTCTTTTCCAGCTGGCAGTCTCTCACCAAGCTTTCTCTGGGCTCAAGGACCCCAAGACTCCCACCCTCTCTTGCTGTAACCCTACCTTCAGGGAGGTTGTGTGTTACTGTGCCTTCTCTACGAGGGGCCCCAGGGGGAGTGGATCCCCACTGGGCCCCAGGACTGGACCTGCCTCCATAGGGGACCTCCTCTCCTCCCAGCTCCTCCTGCCATGGCATCTCACTGTTTGGTCACCCTGACACCCTCTTCCCAGCTCATCTCGTCTCCTTGGGCCACTTCTGACCTCTCTCTTTGCTCCCCTGCCAAGGATTTCTGGGGACAGCCCTACCCTCTCCTGGGGCCTTAACGAGTCTATATCCTTCTCTACCGTCTGCTCTATTTCCAGAGGGCAAGTCCTTTTCCTTTGTTGCAAATTAAAAAAAAAAGCAGCAGACCTATTTCCAAGTCATGGTGCTCAACTCAGGGAGCTGAGCACAGGATGTGCTTTAGGACCCCTCACTCCTGCGATTTATAAATTGTACAAACATGTACCGCCCTGTCTGGGTCATAGAGACTTAATATCCCCATTTTACAGATGGACAAACTTAGGCTCAGAGAAGCTAAAATGAGGCTGGATGTTGCCTGCTGGATCCAGGATCTCTGGGTTCTGGCCGTGAAGGCCTGGTGCTGCCCAGCAGCCCCCCATTCTCCTCCCTGCAGCACTTGCTCCTAGTCCCAGCTGGCTGTCNGAACATATCCAAGACAGCGCACAAAACCTCAGTTTCGCACCACCCCCCTACCCCCGGGTCAAGAAATAAGAAATACATTACTTGCGCCCCGGAAGCCTCCACTGAACCCTTCTCAGCTTAACCTTTTCCCCTGTAGATAACCACTGAGTACTGAAATAGTTATTTCCTTGCTTTTCTTTACAGTTTCACCACTTGGGTTCGTTTTGCCTGCCTTTTAAAGTGATAGGAATAGTCATGTTGTGTATCTTACCTGGCGTCATTTGCTCAAAATTGGGAGATGCCAGCAATATGTGCAGCATACGGTTCATTGCTATATATTATTCATTTGCATGTAAACATCACAGTTTATCTATTCTGTTTGAATTGTATCCACTTTGGGGCTATTATAAACAGAAATTCTAAAAGCATTCTAGTACATGTACTCTGGGAACCACACACGTTTCTCTAGGATATATATAGAGAGAGTGTGCAGTATGATTCATTTCCCCCAAAAGTTGTCTTAAAATTTAGAACATATGGATGAATATTTGTGGATGTTATAAGTTTTCTTTTATATTTAGAAAATATAGATCAATATCTTAACAATATGGCAAATATGTATCTCCCCTACACGCACAGATAACCAGTTGTAAAATCCTTGTTGACTTAAAAAAAATGCATACACACATACATAAATGCTTTTTCACAGTTCTTTTTTTTTTTTTTTTTTACAAAAATGGTATCACTTTATAAGCTCATTTTGTAATCTGCTTTATATAGGAAACTTTTTAAATGGAGTTGCACAACATACTTTAAAAGCACTTTTAAATGACATTCTGTTCTGTTATCCTGTTCTTTTCATGGGTTCTCAGTACAGTACCAACACCTTTTCTTGTTCACCTGCATCTATCTGCCACCTTTTAGTGGGTATGCAGTATTCCATTCAGCTGCGTCAATAGTCAATCTCCTCTTATAGGCTATTAAGTGATTCTCCCCACCCCCCATTTTTTCTCTATCTTAAATATCACTAGATACAATTTACATTTGTCTGTGAGCACATTTGGAATTCTTTTAAATTCCGAGGGGGCTGGGACAAGTGTACGTTTTTGAGGCTTCTAATGCATGTGGCTGAACTGCCCTCCAGAAAAGTTGGCCCGAGTGAAATGGAGCCCCTTCACCCAGACCAGTTCACTGATTCCAGGCTCTTGGAAGAGGTCAGCAGAGGCTGCCAAGGGGTGAATTCCAGCGCAGCCGGGTCGGACTCCGTGAGCTCTACTTCACCTCCTCCTGTGCCCCTCCAGGTACGCGGCCCGGGACAAGAACAAGTTGACCCAGCTGGGCATCACCCATGTTGTGAATGTCGCCGCAGGCAAGTTTCAGGTGGACACAGGTGCCAAGTTCTACCGCGGAATGCCCCTGGAGTACTATGGCGTCGAGGCTGATGACAACCCCTTTTTTGACCTCAGCGTCTACTTTCTGCCTGTCGCTCGGTACATCCGAAGTGCCCTCAGTGTTCCCCAAGGTCAGCTGCTGGGGAAAGAAAGGGAATGGAGAGGGGTGCAGGCAGGATCTGGGGTTATCTACTTTTCCAATATGTGGATGGTGGGGTCCTTTAGCAACCCTCCCACCCCAGGGGGCTCACTACTAGCATTTAGTGAGCAGTCCCTTCAGGGGGGAATCTCACCCTTGAAACTAACAATCATAGATATAACTAAGGTCCAGTGTGGTCATCAGGGTAACCATATCCCTCAGTAAGAGGCCAGGCCTTGGGCAGAAGGCCCAAGACCTAGCAAGGGCTCTGGAGTGGGTTCCTCTAAGCTGAGGCCTTGGTGTGGAGCTGCAGGGGCAGGGGAGAGGGCAGGACGGAGGATAGGGAGGTGGGTGGACATCCGTGCAATCTGATGCAAACCCAGGGGACTGCAGGAGTACTGACCCTCAGCATGCAGGAGTTGCGAAGGATGCCCGTTGCAAAGGAAGCACCCTGGACCAGCAGAAGGGGATCCCAGCTGCCACCCTAAGCCCTGCCACTAACATGCTATGTGACCTTGAGCGAGGCCCTTTCCTCTCGGGCCTCAGCAGTGAGGACAGTGTCAGTATCCCGGGATGCTGTGACAGCTGGGCAGAAGCATCTGACTCCCTCGAGGACGGGTGCCTGATGCTCGGCTGGGTCTCCCCACAGGCCGCGTGCTGGTACACTGTGCCATGGGGGTGAGCCGCTCTGCCACAGTTGTCCTGGCCTTCCTCATGATCTGCGAGAACATGACGCTGGTGGAGGCCATCCAGACAGTGCAGGCCCACCGCGATATCTGCCCCAACTCGGGCTTCCTCCGGCAGCTCCAGGTCCTGGACAACCGACTGGGGCGGGAGACAGGGCGGTTCTGACCTGGTGGGAATCCTGACCCTCCGGCCGGCATGGCCCACCTAACCAGCCCGCACCTGGGGGCCTTGTTCCCGGTGACCTTGAGATGTAAATAGCAAGTGGGGGCTCAGCTGAGGCAGAGGCAGGGAGAGCTGGTGGTGACCTTTAGCAGGTGGATTTTCCCTGACCCAATCCAAAGATTCTTTATGCAAAAGAGAGTTCAGTCTGTCTCTATAATAAAAGGTTCATCATAATAAAGACTTCATTTTCTGGTGAGTTCATCTGCTGGTGCAGGTTCATCTTCTGGTGGTTTGAGGGGCAGCGGCTCACTCCTAGGATGGTCAGGAGGTTCCAGAAGGCTAGACAACCTATGATGGCAGTCTAGAGATGGAGTCTGAGTCCACTGTCTGAAGAAAGACCAAAGTGTGAGGCATCACCATCCTTCACATGCCTGCCCTGTATCAAAACCGACTGGCAAAACGTGCTGTGCACAAACATGCTGGTATCTCCTGAATCCAGTCAGTCTTTTCATCTTCAGTCTGCTTTCAAAAGCACGGACTGAAATCACAGAACCCTAACAGAGGCATTAAACAAGAGGGCAGGAGACACGCCAAAGTTCTTGGTGAAGGATGGCTATGGCAGGGCAACACTGGCTTTGAGTTTCTTACTTCTTGTGCCCTAATAAAACAGTGCAAAAAGCCCCCAATTCCTCACCTGTACATGAGGTATTTGTGATGATTAGATGGGCTGGCCTTCCTTTTGCCTCTCTGCCGGTTCCTAGGTAGCCCTTGCCTCCTCCAGCTGACCCTTGCTGAATGGCAAGGTCTCTTGAGAGTTCTGGCCTCTGTGTCTTCTCTCCCTCTTGTGTTCTCACTCCTTAGGGGAGGGGGAGGTCCTCTTGCTCCCACAGCCTCAGTTCACATCTCTAGGCTGACGACTCTCAGACCCCTGTGGCGGCCAAATTTTCTTTTTTGAGCTCAAAAACCTCCGTATACTACTGGCCACCTTCATTTGAATACTGCACTTGAATTTCAAACTGAACTTTTCATCACCTCGCACCCGGACCAATTCCTCTTCCTAGTTCCCATTTTAGTGAAGGGTTCTGATAGGCATTATCACCCAAGCCAGTGGTGGGTATCACCCAAGCCAGTGGTGGGTGTCACCCTGGACTCCTGCCTTTCTTCCGGTTGGCCTACCAACTCTTATCTCCTTAAGTGAGCTCGGATCTGCTCATTTAGCTTCATCTTTGCCGACTACCCAAATTCAAGCCACCTCACCTCTCACCTGGCTTCCTGCTCAGCCTGATGGTCTCTCTGCCTCTAGCCTTGCCCCTCCCAATCTCCACGCAGGCCCCAGACATCTTACTAAAATGAAAATCTGGTCATATCACTCTAACACTTACAGCCCCCCAAAGACAGAGAGCTTGACAAAGTATAAAGATTCATTTTCTGAGAACGTATCACATCTCCAGACATTTCTTTTCTAATTCTATTCCCATACATGCCGTGTAATTAAGAAATGCTAAATCCACCTGCACTTTCCAGAAATGTTCCACTCTCTTACCTCTTGGCGCTTTATATATGCTTCAGGTTACACCGCCTGAATGCACATACTCACACATTTTCACTTTGGGGTCTCTTTGAGATGTCTCAGTTCAGATGTCACTTCTGGGGAGCCCCCTGGACCCTGCAAGCCTCAGTGAAGTATTCTTCCTCAAGCTGTGAAAATGTCCATCCACCCCTTGTGTATCACCTGTCATCTGAATTGTAAGTGCCTGGGGCTCTGTCATTCTTTTCCAGCTGGCAGTCTCTCACCAAGCTTTCTCTGGGCTCAAGGACCCCAAGACTCCCACCCTCTCTTGCTGTAACCCTACCTTCAGGGAGGTTGTGTGTTACTGTGCCTTCTCTACGAGGGGCCCCAGGGGGAGTGGATCCCCACTGGGCCCCAGGACTGGACCTGCCTCCATAGGGGACCTCCTCTCCTCCCAGCTCCTCCTGCCATGGCATCTCACTGTTTGGTCACCCTGACACCCTCTTCCCAGCTCATCTCGTCTCCTTGGGCCACTTCTGACCTCTCTCTTTGCTCCCCTGCCAAGGATTTCTGGGGACAGCCCTACCCTCTCCTGGGGCCTTAACGAGTCTATATTCTTCTCTACCGTCTGCTCTATTTCCAGAGGGCAAGTCCTTTTCCTTTGTTGCAAATTAAAAAAAAAAGCAGCAGACCTATTTCCAAGTCATGGTGCTCAACTCAGGGAGCTGAGCACAGGATGTGCTTTAGGACCCCTCACTCCTGCGATTTATAAATTGTACAAACATGTACCGCCCTGTCTGGGTCATAGAGACTTAATATCCCCATTTTACAGATGGACAAACTTAGGCTCAGAGAAGCTAAAATGAGGCTGGATGTTGCCTGCTGGATCCAGGATCTCTGGGTTCTGGCCGTGAAGGCCTGGTGCTGCCCAGCAGCCCCCCATTCTCCTCCCTGCAGCACTTGCTCCTAGTCCCAGCTGGCTGTCTCAGGTGCTCTCTGGGCCTCTTCCAAAAGGTAAACATATGTCCCAGCAGAAGTCTGTGCCCAACCAGGCAGGATGGAGAATTTCTCGGCTTTTCCCCTGGGTTAGTGAGGCCTATAATTCTCCAGAGCAGACAAAGCTAACCCTTGCCCCATAGCCCAGCCTGCCCACCCCCAGGTCCCTTGCGTCCCCTTGTTCTGCCTGACAGCTCAGCCCTTGTTGCTATTTCCCGCTCATGCATGGTCAGCAGGATCCAAAATAGTGGCTCCAGAAACTAGTCTCTAAATCAACATCCGGGTTTATAACTGTGGGCAGCTGGCCCTTGCTGGCTGGGTAGAGCACCTTCAATCTGGAACAGAGCCGTACCCTGGGCCTGGGGTGTTTGTTTCAGCACGTTACCTTCTTGGGGCTCTAAGGGTTGGACTCAGATTCTGGGGCTATGGGGTGAAGAAGGCAGGGAAAGCCAAACATGCCCCAGAGTACCCGAGGAAACAGAGGTTGAGCTCCAGACTGGCACCTCCACCAGAAAGCCTTCCTGCTGCCACACTTGGCCCAGGAAGTCTGCGATGAAGCATCTGCTCCTCCTGTTCTATGGAGCAGGCTTGTTAAAGAAGTGAGGTGTTGTTAAGACCATTGAACTTGGACTGTGGTTATATAAGAAGTTAACATTAGAGGAAGCTGCTTGAAGGGTAGCTAAGAAATGTCCCTGCTATCTTTATAACTTCTGTACATCTAAAATTATTCCAAAATAAAAAGATTTTACAATTTGTTGACAAGTACTGAATGCTTTGTGTACGCCAGGTACTATGCTGAGTATATTAGATACATTACATATCTTTTTTTTTTTCTCAGTTTCATCATAATGTTTTATTTCTTTAGAAAAAAAACCAGAAATCAAATATGGCAAAATGTTAAAATAGGACAATATTGAGTTGTGAGAGTATAGATATCTGGTTTTCCTTTTTTTGGTATTTTTAAAACTATTTCCTAGTTAAAAAATATAAATTGACTAAACTTTTAAAATGAGAGACAACTGAATCTCTATATTTATAGAGAATACATTCTCTATATTTAAAACCCATCAGCAAATGGGTTTTAGGAAATATTCTGAATTTAAATGATGCTGTTATTATTTGCTTTGACAAAGTGAAAGTCACTCAGTCCGTGGAACTCTTTAGGCCAGAATACTGGAGTGGGTAGCCTTTCCCTTCTCCAGGGGATCTTCCCAACCCAGGAATCGAACCAGGGTCTCCTGCATTACAGGCAGATTTGTTACCAACTGGGCTATCAGAGAAGCCCATTATTTGTTTTAGGCCTAAAATACTGCAAATTCATGTTATCCTTTGAAAACCTTCAAGAGGCTTGATTATGGCTAATCTTGCATCAAGAAAAAAGGTAATGATGACCAGTTTATAGAGTTTAGATGAAATAACTATGATCAAAGGGAAGCTAGGCCAGTCAGTCAAACTACACCACTGACTCTTGAGGAACACAGGTTTGAACTGCTTAAGTCCATTTATAGACAGGTTATTTCCAATAGTAAATACTTTAGTACTGTATGATATATGGTTGGTTGAATCCACCAATGTGAATCAGTGAAACAGATCTGGAGGAACCATGGAAACAGAGGAACTTTGTATTAGGAGAGCCAACTGTAATAAGTTATATACATGAGTTTTCAACTCTGTGGGAGGGTCGGTGCCCCTAACCCCCTTGTTCAAAGGTCAACTATACATTTCATTTAATCCTCACAACCCTATGGGGTGAGTCCAATTATCACCCTATTTTACAGATAAGAGCATCAGTGCAGAGAGGTTAAGACAGATAGCAGCTAACTTTGAGAGCTTATATACCTGAGCATTAAGCAGGCTCGTGGCTCTGACCAACAAAGCTTCATTTATCTCTCAGAACACAAGCTGATGGGTGGAAGCGGGAGCAAGAAGGGAGGATGTATATCACTTCCCCTTTAGTTCCCAGGGCCAGAACTCCGTCATGTCACACCTACCTGCAGCAGCGGCTGGGAAATGTGGTCTAGCAGGGTGCCCAAGAACAAAAGGAAACTGCAGATACTGGTGATTGTGAGTAAGTGTTCCCAGAGCAGGCAGTGATATGAGATATAGTGAAATTGCTCAGTCGTGTCTGACTCTTTGTGACCCCATGGACTGTAGCCTATCAGGCTCCTCTGTCCATGGGATTTTCCAGGCAAGAGTGCTGGTGTGGATTGCCATTTCCTTCTCCAGCGGACCTTCTCGACCCAAGAATCGAACCCGGGTCTCCCGCATTGCANTTTGTGACCCCATGGACTGTAGCCTATCAGGCTCCTCTGTCCATGGGATTTTCCAGGCAAGAGTGCTGGTGTGGATTGCCATTTCCTTCTCCAGCGGACCTTCTCGACCCAAGAATCGAACCCGGGTCTCCCGCATTGCAGGCAGATGCTTTACCGTCTGAGCCACCAGGGAAGCCCCCTATGAGATATATATAATCAGTTAATTCTCATAAGCCATAGCAGTAAATACTATTTTTAATATTCCCATATTACAGATGTGAAAACTGAGGTTCAAAGAGAGTTTAAGTAAACTTTCTAAAGGTTACTTAGCTAGCAGTGGTAGAACCATACTACGAACTCAGTCAGCAAGCCTATTTTCTTAAACATGTCGTGAGCCTTCATTCTGCGTTAGTCTTTAGTGACTTGCTTGCCAATGGAATTTGGGGCAGAAGTGGTATATTCAGGGACTTCTAAGGCTGGGTCGTAAGGTGCCTCACAAACTTCTGCCTGGAGCTCTTGGAACACTCTTTTTGGGAGCCCCAAGCTACCCTACAAGACGCCTGACTCCCCCAAGGCATGAGGCTGGAGCAGCCATGTATAGGTGAACTGATGGACCGGCCCTGCTGAGTCCAGCCTTCCAGCCGAGACCCTGGACCTTACAGTGACCGCCTCTGGGACCCTTCAGATCAGCACACTTGCCAACTGAATACCATTTGGAATAGGTGTCAGTGCCATGTGACACAGAAGAACAGTCCACTTGACCCTGCCTGAATTAAGGACCCACAAAATCATGAGATAAAACAAAATGCTCCCAAGCCACAAAGACTTGGGATAGTTTGTTATACATCAACAGCAGCAGAGCCAGTCTGACCAGAAGTCCCACTTGTTAAGCGCTAAATCAGTCTCTGGAGGAACAGGTGAATGAAACAAGGACAGAGCAGTCACATCAATCCACCCAGGTGCTGGGTGCATGAAGGCACCATCACAGTACAGGAAGGACAGATGACAGTAAAGCCCTGGCTTCTCTCTGCCAAGAGCCCCCACTGGAGAGCAGAGGATGGTTAGAGGCCCAGGGGAAATGCTGGTGGTAAAGGCTTTGGGGTGGACAAGGGGGGGAGGCTGCCAGGAATGGAACATCCCCCTCCTCTCCCAAGCTCTGTTCTAAGCTACAGCTACCTAACTTCCAGGCAAACACACTCTTGCTGACTTCCTGGCCCCTAGGAGGCCCCTGTGGGTCTGCTGGCCTCTGGTTCACAGCCTGGCCTTGACACCTGCCTCCTCCACTTCCTCCCCAGGGGAGCTACAGTATGAACTCTGTAGCCACTGGGGCCTCAAGGAAAGCTGGTTTGAGGAAAACTCAAAGGGAAATACCCCACCCTACCTCTAGCTACCCTGCTCCTCCGTCCCTGGCAGGCAGGAGGAATGGGCTACCAGTGTTCTCTCCCTTTCCCCAGATCACTCAGTTCTTCTCAGGTTATGCCCCAGGTTTCTGCACTAATCACTTTATCCATGTTCCTTGAGCCAGCTGATGTCTGGTTAGCCTGGCCCTCTCTCCTGGGGAGTTGCTAGAATCTCCCCTCTTCTGAGATTTCCTGCATCCCAGCCCCTACTTCAGAGTCTTCCATCAGCCCACCCTTCGAAACACTTCCCCTTTTACAGCCCTGTGCAAGGATGACTCTGTCTCCTACCCTCTAGGGCCAANGGAGAAATGTCTGTTTAGTTCTTTGGCCTATTTTTTGATTGGGTCATTTATTTTTCTGGAATTGAGCTGAAATATCCACAAATCATGTGGGATTTTTTTTCTGACTTCTTTCACTCAGCATAATTATTCTGAGACTCACTCAAGCTGTAGCATAGGTTAATATTTTAGCTATTTTTGTTATTAAGTAGCATTCCATTGGATGGGTGTACCACATCACTTAGTTTATGCATTCACCTATTAATGGAAATTCAAATTGTTTTCACTTTTTGGCTATAATAATTAAGCTCCCTTGAGCATTTGTGTACAAGAATCTATATGGGCCTATGCTTTCAATTTCTCTTAGGTAAGATTTAGTGGAAGTGCTAGATTCTGGAAGTCATTCGGTTATGTCAGACTCTGTGACCTTGTGGACTGTAGCCTACCAAGCTCCTCTGTCCCTGAGATTCTCCAGGCAAGAATACTGGAGTGGGTTGCCAGTTCCTTCTCCAGGGGATCTTCCCAATCCAGGGATCGAACCTGAGTTTCCCTCATTGCAGGCAGATGCTTTAACCTCTGAGCCACCGAAGTGCTAGATTACATATGTATNGTCCCTGAGATTCTCCAGGCAAGAATACTGGAGTGGGTTGCCAGTTCCTTCTCCAGGGGATCTTCCCAATCCAGGGATCGAACCTGAGTTTCCCTCATTGCAGGCAGATGCTTTAACCTCTGAGCCACCGAAGTGCTAGATTACATATGTATATTTAACATTTTAAGAAATTGCCTTTTTTTCCAAAGCATTTTACATGGTTTTACCATTTTATATCTCTACCACTGGGTTCCATTTCTTCATGAACACTGTTATAATCAATTATTAAAATTTTAGCCATTCGATAGGGATGAAATGTAGTGTTATTTCGGTGTAGTTTTTGGATGGCGGGCTGTACCAAATTATCTTATTTGAAAGAATGCTACAAATGGAAGAACTTAAGTTTGTACTTTGATGTAACTTATACAAAAGGTAAAGATAAACTCAAATGCATGCCCTCTCTTAGTGACCAAAGAAGTCACCCCCGTGGCCACTGGGAAGCCAACCTAAGACGTAGTTCTCAGTGTAACTGTCTTTCAGGATAGGGTTGTCAAAGACAGGCTCTGCAGTGCCAGCTTTCAGGGCCCCCATCTTATGCAAGTTGATCAGAGTGGTCACCTAGTTATTTAATGGATTTCATCTACTCATTCAGGACATATGTCTCAATGAAATCACACAGGTAGGGTCTGTTTTTGTCAATGGCCAGTCTGTGCAGTTCCAGTACTGACTGATTCAATTTTTTTTCAAGTGTAATGTACACTCCATTGCATTCAATTCACTCTCCTGGTGGTCTCAGACTGGTGTCTTGATATGCTGATGAAAGATTTGACCACCTTCTTGGTTCTTGCAGCTTCATCAGTTTCTAGCATGTTCCCTCTCCTTATAAGATTGGTGAAGGAAGCATGTGGCAAAGTTCTTCAAAGCCACATCATCATCATCAAGGTAGTAAGAGGTATGTGGACAGGTAGATATAAGAGACGTAAGGCTCTTGTTTGATTTGATGGTTGATGGTGACCTCTGAATCCTGGTGGTCATTCTAGTGCGCCTGCAAGGAGGAATTGGCCATCACAGCAGGCAGTGGGTGCCTGAGGGATCTGTGAGGAGGTGTGAGAGGACTGGCCCTCAGTGGCAGGTCATCTGGGTTCCATGGAAAGACTACTGAAGCAGGAAGCCACAGTGACTTCTGCAAAGAACCTCTGCCCTATTGCATTGTGGCTTTAATTTGCATTTCCCTAAAAATATTGAACATCTTTTCTCGTGCTTATTTGCCATTATTATATCCCTAGATAAACTGTCTGCTCAAAACTGCTGCCCATTTTTTAAAATGGATTCTTTGTTTTCATAATACTGAGTTACAAGTTTTTTTAATATATTCTAGATACTAGTCTTTTATCAAATGGATACTTGGCAAATATTTTCTTCCAGTCTTGATTTGTCTTTTCATTCTTATATAGTGGTTTTCAAAGAACAAGAATTTTAGCTTTACTAAGCAATTTAATTATAATTTATTAATTTTTTCTTTTATGAATTTTACTTTTGGCATTGCATCTAAGAAAGCTTTACCTAAACCAAGACCATAAAGGTATTCTTCTATTTTCCTCTAGATGTATAGTTTAATGTCTTACACTCAGCTTATAACCTATTTTGAATTAACTTGTGCATATAATGTGCTGCATGAATCAAATGTTTGCTTATTTACTCACATTTTTCTATATGGATATCCAATTGTCTAAGCATATTTTGTTGAAAGACTATTTTTTGCACCACTGAATTACCTTGGCACTAGTGTTCAAATCAGTTGTCTACTATGTATAGGTCATTTTGCACACTATTTTGTCCTACTCTTTTATTTCTTTATTTTATAATTAATGAATCTTACTATCATGTAGTGTTAGCCCTCAACTTTATTTTCTGTTTTTAAAGTTGTTTTAAATATTCTAGTAGAATCAGAGATCTTAAAACCTTCAAAAGTCCTAATATTTCCCTTCAAATTTTTGGTGCTAGTATCCTTCAGTTCAGTTCAGTTCATTTGCTCAGTCATGTCTGACTCTTTGCGACCCCATAGACTGCAAATTAGTATCCTTAATTATATTAGTATCCTGATTAGTATCCTTACTCAGAAATAAAATTTAGAAAAAAACTAGATGCATACAAATTGATGTTATTCACATATCAATATCTTGTTATACCATACCCAGGAGCTACATTATTAGAAGGACCCTATCAAGGAGAACAGTCTGCAAATTGGAAGAGCCAACTTGATTAAGAGGGAAAGAAAATTTGAGTGAAGAATAAGAAAATAAGAGAGCATTCTAATTTCTTTAAGTTGATTCATATTCCAAATCCAAATATATATTATTTAGGGCTCTTGAATAACTTTAAGATGTTATCTTTAAGGCACTTTCCTCCACTCAGCACAACAAAGGCTTGGATGACATGGACTGAAAATACATTTATATATGTATATATATATATANTTGAGACCCCTTGGGTGACCTTGGAAGTAAATGATGTCCCATTGTCACTTTGTAATGACCTGGGCAGACGAAATCTTGGAATGATTTCATGAAGCAGTTTTTTTATTATCTCCTCAGCCTTCTCAGTCCGGGTGGGAAAGCCTTCAATCCATCCTGTTTAAGTCAATGCAAATGCGAGTCTTGCCATAAACATGTAACATAAGATATACAAGCCAGCTGGCCTAGAGCTCAGGGTATGGACTCAGTATTCTCCTAAAACACATGTGCCAGGTATATTGAAGATACGCGTATCAACCAGAGTGACAAGGAAGTAAAAGGGCATGGATGGATGTAAGGAAAATGAAGTTACAAAATACTCCACAAGAAAATCAGCTGGAAAACAAGATTATTCGTCACTGCCACTAGGGGAGGGAAGGCATGTGTTTTGTCTCTCAGAGGACACTTGGCAATGTCTGGAGACATTTTTCCTTGAGAGGGGAAAATGCTTGGATATCACTAGTGGGAGTCCAGGGTGGCCCCCACACACAGAAACCATAATCTAGAGCAAGAGACAGGCATCAATACCATTTAAAAACTTCTCGGATAACTCAGATAATTGGAAGCCATGTTTGGGAACCATTGGAATTTTGAAAAAATTGGTTATCAGATATGCAGTAGCTGAGCGGCCTTTTAAAATCCATTGAGAGCGTATAAAGGTATGGATTCTCCTACCCTAACTTATGCTCTCCCTGGCCCCATTTCTTCACCAGTAGGTATGAAGTGAAACAGGGCAATCTTGTTTCCAAGAGCTTCCTGGCCATCTACTCAACGTCTAGAGCTGGGACCTCAGGTGAGTGGAGAGATTAGGAGCTCAGGTGGGCAGTGCTACCCATTGCTTCCAGGTGTGTGTTTTTAGGAGAGTCCCTGCTTGAATCTTCCACAGTCAGACTAAGCACTTTATATTGTAGTAACCTAGTACACAAGCCATAGCTTGTTTGAAGTGAGAGGAACCATGTGGCCTGTGTGTTTGCAGGATGGAAGTTTGCTTGCCTGGGTGGCACTGGAGTCTGGAAACAGAAGGAAATGAGACCACATTCCTGTTGTTCAAATAACCTATCTGCAAGGCCCAAGAGCTCTGGCATTCAGCAGTGAGCTGTCTGGCTCCCTTTTGCTGCATCCGTTGGACACAGTAGAACTAGAAGCTTCTGAAAGCAGGTGAAAGGTAAGACCCACCTGGGAAATGGCTTGTTCCACTTTACCCCCATCACTCAGCAACAGGTTTCCAACAAAGGATCTAACCCTGTGCATGCCCCCCCTACCCCTGGCTGCCTCTCCCACATATTCTGTGCCTAGCATGGACTTCATTTAGAGATAGCTCTCAAATCTGATTTTACTATTTTAGGCTTCCAGACTCCTCACAGTTCTCAGTTAGGCTGTGTTAGGCACGTTATCTAGGTCATCAAAGTGCCTGAGCTCACTTCAAGTTTTTAAGTAAAGGTGCCTCCTACCACCTTCAGAATCGCCAGGGCTGGGTGGGGATCAGCAAAGGCTGTTGGCCTGCAGCACCAGCTGGCCTCAGGCTACGGGCTGAAGAAGCTGCATTTTGATACTTGTGTTGTGGTTAATCGATCCTATTATCATCATCTCTTAGGAAAATCAATGCTTTGGTCTTTCAGTGAACATGTAAATAAAGTGATAAAAAATAAACCAAGGCCAGTTGTTTGCTGATGGAAAAAGGAGAGATGAATTAAGAACATTTACGATGAGCAGCAGAGGGCTGTTTGTGAGCTTAGGAGGATTTAGAAACAGTGAAAACCAGGGCCATGTTTGGTGACTCAGTGATGCGAGCTGTTCTGTGCTTCGAGGACATCCTTGTCCCAAGTGTGTGGTCTCCTGGTTATTAATGATGTTGCTTGGAATTTGTGCTTTGATCTGATTGAAACCAACATTGTTCACTCAATTTCCCATCAGTTTTATCTTAGGAAATAAACCTTTGTGTTAACTGAGTTATCTAACTGATAAAAGGAGATACTACTAATCATAATAAGGTTAATAACGAACTATTACTGGAATCTCCTACATGTCTATTAATTTATTAAGTAAGCTTTTTTTCTGGGTCTGTTCTCTGTATGATTCTAGGCCGTAGGATACACTGTGACCAAGACAGACAGTCCCTTGCCTCTTAGAACCTACCAGTTCAGTTGGAAGACAGAGGGTAAACAAACCAATGCAATATGATGTCAAATACTAATATGTGAAGAATAAACAGAGTAACAGCATGGCAAGTGAGTGGGGTACAGTTTATGTAGGGAGGTCAGGGAAAGTCACTGTGAGATGGTATCTAACAGAGAACTGGCTCAAGTGAAGGAAGGAGCCACTCTGTGAAAAAATGCAAACCCAACAATGATCTCATTTGGGAACCTGCAAATATACTGGAAAAATCCTGATTTTTGAAAGCAGGAATCCTGGGGTTCTGATCCTGGCCACACTTCTGATTAGCTGTATGACTTTGAGAAGTTAAGCTCTCTCTTTCTCTCTGTGTCTTCTGATTTCTCCAGGTGGAAAAAGAAAGTATTTTGGTTCAATTTACGGGATGGTTTTGAGACTTGAATGAGAATCAAACATTTGAAACACAGTGGACTAGGATGTGGGAGGGTCTTGGTGAATGTCAGGATGCTGAGAGACAGAAGGGCAGAAGTTCGACTCAGCTCCTGTCTTTAGAGGGGCTGCTGTACTTCCATTCAGTCTGTCACCGTGTGGTTGAGCACCTCCTGGGCAGTCGCAGGATGCACCAGTGAAGAAGGCAGACAGCATCTGATCCCACGTGTCTCCATTCAGACTATGTCCTATGATAGCTTAGTGTTTGAGGACTAGACACCCTAGAGCCAGCCATGTGGGTACAAGTCTCAGTCCTTCCACTTAGTATATTTATGAGCTCGGCAAGTAGGTTAACGTCTCTGCACCTCTATTTCCTCATCTGTAGAATAGGATGATGATAAATAATAGTAACAATAATAGTAGTACTGAACTCATAAAATTGTCAGAATGATAAAATAAGTAACATTTGAAATGAGTAATATTTGAAATACATTTAAGGGAATTTCACACATGATACATACTAGAAAAGTATTTCAAAGTTGAAAATAAAACTTGTGAATTGTTTTGTGTTGTAGAAGAGGCAAGCTAACCTTTGCTCTGCAGTTATCACCTTATTTGATTATCTCAACAGTTCTTTTCACAGATGAGGAAATGGAAATTCAGAAATGTTAAACATTTTGCCCCAAAATAACACACCTGGTTAGTGTATGAGCTGGAAATGTAAACTAAGTTTGACTCTAAAACCCCCTCTTGACCCTTTTTCCTCTGGGATGGGTTACTGAAGTTCCAGATACGAGCACAGATGGGTTCCTGCCCTGAGAAGATTTAAAGTGGAGGGGAAGAGCCACTAAGGGGTTACAAGACATGCACAGGATCTCACAACTCATGAGGAATCCAAATCCAGAATTCCTACCTCTAAGTCTGGAGCAACTTTGCTGTTCCATTTGTAGAATTGAATGCAGTAAGCATTTATTAAATGATTCTGTGTACTAAAAGATAAAAGAACAAAATAATTCCTGATNAGACATGCACAGGATCTCACAACTCATGAGGAATCCAAATCCAGAATTCCTACCTCTAAGTCTGGAGCAACTTTGCTGTTCCATTTGTAGAATTGAATGCAGTAAGCATTTATTAAATGATTCTGTGTACTAAAAGATAAAAGAACAAAATAATTCCTGATGTATTCAGGTGACCAGAAAAAATGGTACTCTCCAGGAAATATTAAGGAGAGTCTCTTGTTTTGGGAAACTTGAGGAAAGTCTTTTTATAGATAAACTTTTTATTGGGGCATAATTTTTCAATAGATTTACAAAAAAGTCATGAGGATAATACACTGGTTCCTGCATAGTTTTCATTCAGTCTCCTCTAAAATGGTAACATATGACCCATCTAAAGTTAACTTTACTACATTAATATTAGCTAAACTACAGGCTTAATTAGGATCTCACCACTTTTTCTGCTAATATCTTTTGCCTGGGATCCACGCCAAGATATCAAAGTGAACTTAGGAAAATCCTCCTTTTGACTTAAGAAATCTTAACTTGTACCCCTATTTGCAACTATTGCTTTCTGGTAAAAAGATATTGCATCTTATTTAATGGTTTTCTCTTTTTGTTCGGAAAGAAGGAGCTGGATGCTTCAGAATTTTGAATGGCACAGTCGTTACACAGATTTGTTTCCCTCACAAGAGAAAAAAGGATCAATCAATAGAATAGGAAATTTCTAAATTTATTTGAAACAGCCAGAGTCATATATTTAATGGACAAGGAAAAAAACCTGCCTAGATTTCCTCTTTTTAAATTTATTGTTCTATCACCCCAAAGACAAAAAAATGTATCTATAATGTATTGATTGACCCCTCCCAAGACAGATTTCACTTTTAGTTTTAAAGCACACCTCATGAGGTTATCCTATTCTGTGAATGTGTGTGTTTCTCAAAGTGGGAGTTACTCTAAGGGGGATAAAATAATACCAGAGACACAGATATATAGAACAGTCTTTTGGACTCTGCGAGAGAGGGAGAGGGTGGGATGATTTGGAAGAATGGCATTGAAACATGTTTAATATCATATATGAAACGAATTGCCAGTCCAAGTTCAATGCATGATACTGGATGCTTGGGGCTGGTGCACTGGGACGACCCAGAGGGATGGTAC
>SJYV01054457.1:2253796-2448787 GCA_006410875.1 Neotragus pygmaeus
GGGAGGGGGGTTCAGGATGGGGAACACATGCATACCTGTGGCGGATTCATGTTGATGTATGGCAAAAGCAATACAATATTGTAAAGTAATTAGCCTCCAATTAAAATAAATAAATTTATATTAAAAAATCATGACAAATTCAAAGCAGGGGGAAAAAATCTACAGAAACAATAAACCGTTAAAACTTCAAAAAAAAAAAACAGTGAAAGCAAATGAAAGTGGTCTTTATGAGTTTCATGTTCATTTTTATTACATAACTTTGTCTGAAAGCTTGGTTAAATTTAGTGTATAATGTGATCCTAGTGTATTTGCATGCATGCAATAACTTTTTAGTTTGTTTTTAACAGAGGTCTTCCTGACCTTGGAAGTTTAGAAAATTTGCTTTCACATGGTCGAATGGCTTGGGTGTATTTCTCTGGTATATTAGGCAAAAATGTGTTGGTCTTCTCCCCAGTATGATGCCCTTCCTCTTTTGTAACCTCTTGTGTATTTGTGTCAACAAAATTAATTATGACCATTTAGGAAGAAAAGTACAATACAAAGCAACGTTTATTCACGCCTAAGCTTCTGGGTGTTTTCTTTGAGGTAAGAAGGTCAGGGGAGAGGTTACCGTTGGATAACTCACACAGACTTCTCCGGACTCAGACACTTTTCACAGCACTCTTAGGTCTTCAAGTGCTGCTTCAGTAGGTACCCAGTCATTGTTTATCTGAACAGGTTAAATTCTTTTTGTCCAATAGGGACTAAGAGTGATACTCATCTGCACTAGTAAGGATCGTTAAGGTAGACTTTTATCCTAACTTGGAAGATTGTTTTGAGAAGTAAAATGAAGGTGACCAATCAAACCAGAAATCATCAACAAAATCACCACTACTTGCTGATTTCCCTTCCCTGTAGTGAATTCATCACTTGTCACAGTTTATACTCTGAAGCCTGACATAGAGATTCCCAAGGATACAACCTGAGAGTTTCCATATCTTTGAGGATTGTTGCTGTTCAATTGCTGAGTCTCACCTGACTCTTTGTCCTCATGTCCTCATGGACTGCAGCACTCAAAGTTTGCTCAAACTCATGTATGTGTCCAGTGAGTCAGTGATGCCATTCAACCGTCTCATCCTGTGCCTCCCCCTTCTCCTTTTGTCTTCTGCCTTTCCCAGCATCAGGGTCTTTTCCAGTGAGTTGACTGTTCCCATCAGGTGACCAAAGCATTGGAACTTCAGCTTCAGTCCTTCCCATGTATATTCAAGGTTGATTTTCTTTCGGATTGACTGGTTTGATCTTCTTGCTATCCAAGGGACTCTCAAGAGTCTTCTCCAGCACCAGAAATCAAAAGCATCAGTTCTTTGGCGCTCAGCCTTCTTTATAGTCCATCTCTCCCATCCGTTGGACCATAAACTTGGACCAAGTTCTTTCCATCCTCCAAGAGTCAGTTCAGATGATTCTGTTAATTGTCTCCTTTCACCTCTCCTAAAAAGAATTTTTTATTATACAAACATGCATTCTCTGTGGGAACAGTATTATCCTCAGAGGAGTAAAAATTGGTTCATAGTTGGAGGGGGCTAAAAAAAAATCTTACTCTCTTTGTTTATAACATACAGATACACAGAGTACATAAACAACTAATCAGTACATTTGCCTATTAATTAATGAGGGAGGCAATTAAGAAAAANGGAAAGGTAATCTTTTATCATGTGATTATAACAATAGAATGAAAATTTTAAAATAAAAAAATGCAATTTTAGAGGAGTCAAGATAGTGTAGGAGTAAGAGGGTGTGGAGATCATCTGTCCCTACAAATTCATCAAGAATATATCTACAAATAACCATTCTCTCAGATAACAAGCTGAGCACTAGCAGAAGAACCTGGACACCTAAAAGTACAAGAACAATCCTCACATAATTGAGTAAGATGAAAGAAAAGAGAGGGCTGAAGGAGAGAAATGGTTCTGCATGCAGAGAAACTCCCTCAACAGTAGGGAGACCAGATGGGACAGAAGGGGAACTTTGGGGATTGTCAAAGGAGAGTGCAGCAACTGGTCTGTGGTAATCAAGAAGACAGAGTGAGACATACACAGATAGTCCATGCCACAGATCTGTGTGACCCAGCCTGAAATATGTGTTTGTCAGTGCTAAAGGGGATTGGGTGCTGGAATGTAGGATTTAAAGCTGGTTGCTTTTTATTTCTCTTTCATATTTGAATGAGATCCTTGCTGGGTACAGTAGTCTGGGCTGTGGGTTATTTTCTTTCATCACTTTANGGGGCTCCAATATCACTGCAGATGGTGACTGTAGCCATGAAATTAAAAGATGCTTGCTCCTTGGAAGAAAAGGTATGACCAACCTAGACAGAATATTAAAAGGGTTTACTTTTAATGTTACTTTGCCAAGAAAGATATGTCTAATCAAAGCTGTGTTTTTTCCAGTAGTCATGTATGGATGTGAGAGTTGGATTATAAAGAAAACAGCACCAAAGAATTGATGCTTTTGAACTGTGGTGTTGGAGAAGACTCTTGAGAGTCCCTTGGACTGCAAGGAGATCAAATCAGTCAATCCTAAAGAAGATCAGTCCCGAATATTCATTGGAAGGACTGATGCTAAAGCTGAAACTCCAATACTTTGGCCACCTGATGCGAATAATTGACTCATTTGAAAAGATCCTGATGCTGGGAAAGATTGAAGGCGGGAGAAGAAGGGGACAAGAAGAGAGATGGTTAGATGGCATCACTGACTAGATGGACATGAATCTGAGTAAGCGCAGGTAGTTGGTGATGGACAAGGAGGCCTGGTGTGCTGTAGTTCGTGGGGTTGCAAAGAGTCAGACACGACTGAACAACTGAACTGAACTCATACTATTACTGTTAGTACTAACACTGAGTTAAGGACAAGTCTGCAGTCAAAGAGATCTGGATGGAGAATGCATATTAGATGACATCAGCATGTTGATGTAGCATGTAATGTAGCATGATACTACATAAGATACTGGGGTTGGAAGATCACTGAGGGAAGTAGAGAAAGAACAGGGCCAAGGACAAAGAATGGAAGGACAATTTTCAGGAAAGGATAGAGGAAAAGTAACTGGCAACTAAAACTGAAGTGGTCTGTGAAATAAATAAATTTCTTGGAGAATTAAGTAAAGAATGTGTATATTTGCAATCGCGCCAAATGGTGGGGTTAAGATAAAGACATCAAACTTACTGAGAAAAAGGTGTTGGTAACATAAATGAGTGATTAGTAAGGAAAAGAGCCTGCTGTAAAATTAAAAAGAAAATGGTCTTTAAATAAAAGTTTATATTAACCCCAATTCCATTCTTGATGTCTTAAGTTTAAGATACCAATAAATAATCAGAATGCCTTCTGCAGGTCATTGAATCTATAGATCAAAATAGGAAGATGGAGGGTAAAATAAGGAATACTTGCAATTAATTTTACAAACAATAATGGTAGTAATGTATTTTTTAGAAAAATATGCTACTATTGTCAGTGGATATTTCCTTTAGGATATTTTTAGGAGAGTGGAAGAGGATAGATTTAATTTTTTAGTAACATAAGTACTTCTGTGATGCCAAAGTATGTTATTTCCAGCATACTTATTCAAATACGCAGGGCTTCATCCAAATATCAATCATTTATAAATAAAAATATTTGTAATGTTATGAAAAAAAGAAAATGAAAGCTAAGTAAGTGGAGACTGGAATGTGGATGATCCATTCAATGACTTTTCTCCCTAAAAATAGCAAAATAAGTTGACAGTAGCTCAAAGAGTATGTAGAATCAAGAATTTTATTTGTTTGTTTACAACAGTATTTGTATGCTGTGTCAGTCAAGATACTCTAGATCGCTGCTAAGTCACTTCAGTCGTGTCCGACTCTGTGAGACCCCATAGACAGCAGCCCACCAGGCTCCCCCATCCCTGGGATTCTCCAGGCAAGAACACTGAAGTGGGTTGCCATTTCCTTCTCCAGTGCATGAAAGTGAAAAGTGAAAGTGAAGTCGCTCAGTCGTGCCAGACCCTCAGTGACCCCATGGACTGCAGCCTACCAGGCTCCTCCGTCCATGGGATTTTCCAGGCAAGAGTCCTGGAGTGGGCTGCCATTGCCTTCTCCGACCCTACATTATGTTGCAGTCAGAAGTTAGGCCCCAGATCCCAGTGATTTACTACAACACAGGTTTATTTCTCTTGCGTGCTGTGTGTTCTAGGAGAGTCAGTTGAAGGGTGTGCTACTCACAGTTTTGGGGTTACAATCTGACTTAGATTCTTTTGCTTTACATGTACATGGTCTCAAATATGCAAAGTCTCAGTGGCTACAGTAGAAGAGAAAGAATAGAAAAGAATGAATGATATTTTCATTCTGTAAGCCTGAACCAATGCATATTCAATAGGTCACAAGTAATCACACAATCTGTCTAACTGGAAAGGAGGTGGAAAATGTAGGAGTGCTAATGAAAGCTGTAGTGAGCCAGTAGGAATGATTTGATAGAGAAAGAACATTAAATGTAATAGTCAAATTCCTGAGCAAGCTGGAGGACATGGGAAACAGTACACTTTTGGAGAGACTAGTGTTAGCAGCCCCATCTGAGTAAGGATGTTTTACCTGCTGCATCAGAAAACAAAGTCGGCTATAGGGATACTGAGTCATGAAGGCTGGGAGATTTGATGAAGGAAAGATGAGAGCATTGTTTTCTGAAAACTTTATTTTCCTGGGGAAATAAAGACAAACAAACAAGATCATCAATTAAGAATGAAGAAAGGGAAGCAATTTCTATAGATTTTGAGACTGTCAATAGTGGCCTCTAAACAGTGGAAAAAACAAATTTACTAGGGAAACCAAGGGAGATGGTAGAGGTAGAATGGTGCACTAGTTACTCTGTATAGATTCTGGAGCCAGGCTGTCTGGAATTCAGTCTTGGCTGTGTAACTTTATGACTGTGGCCTTGGGTAACTTGCTTAGCAGTTAAGCGCCTCAGTTTCAAGATCTGTAAAATTGTGATAATAATAATACTTACATCTTAGGGTTGTTTGGGAGCTTAAAACAGCCTGACCTTATGAAGTATCAGCTATTATTGTGAGGATAGCTTCACAGTGGGACAACTTTAGGTTTATGATCTAAAAATGAAATAATGCCAGGTAATACAGCTGTGTTTTTTTTTCCTCTCTCCATGTTCAACTGCTGAGTTGCTAGTAAGCAGATGTGGAGTAGGCAGAAAATTAGATTTAACTATGATTAGACTAGATGTGTATGAGACAGGGAATTTTGTCCAGTGCACTATTGCCAGATAGTCTTAATCTCCCAAGCATGAAGATGTCTACTTCCGTATTATTTTTTATTTGGAGTCTTAAGCATTAAAAAAATATATATATGACCTATATCAGATTTCATAAGGCAAAACTTTGCAGGAACCCTTCAGATAGTTTAGAATGTTGGAATTCCATTTCTGAGTTAGTCCTTTTCTCTAAGAAAAGCACCATCAATGATTCTGTAAAAGTGGTACAGTTGGCAACCACCAACTTACAAGTCTCTCTATGAAGGAATGTCAGTTAGAGCTATAGAAGTCAAGTAAATTATCTTCAAAGTTTCTCTCTTAGAAATAATGAAAATTATTCTTATACAAATGAAATTGCATGATTGGGATAAAATTCACATTATTTTCCCCATATGTGACTCCTTTTTCCTCTATTTGAGAAGCCCCCAGTATTTGAACTTGATCTTTACTGGGAAACAGCACACCAAGGATCTCTGCTTCAATTATCCTGCCAGCTTATACACTGCTTTTTCAGTTACTAATGATCTGAAGCAAATGTCATCAAGTAGTAAAGAGGAAGAATTCTAATGAGATTAAATGGGCATGCCAAATCTATCTTCTTTGCTCACTCAGGAATCTGCAATGAGGCCAAGAAAGGAATCTGTTGTTGTGAAGTAACAATAGGACAGTCTTCTCCATGTTTTTCTTCGCCTTCAGAAATCTTTTTACTTTAGCTTCTCTTTCCAAAACTCATCTCTAGTTTCCTTAGTAACTCAATCTTTACGGAAACCTTTGTGATGTTTGATACTTGATAGTACTCACTATCTAATTCAAGGGCCTTCCACATTCTATAGCTATTAGATTTCTGATTTCAAAGGGCAAGTGGGCAGTCTCCATGAAGGCCTCTTTCAGCTCTCATTTAAAATATGATTGCAAATATATGAAGTGAAAAATGTAGAAACAGCAAAAGGTGAAAACTCAGAATAAAGAAATAAAATTGGAAAATAATACCAAAAATTAAAGAAAAATTATATTATTTATCTTGCAGTTGGAGCCAGGTGGAAAGATGCTCCATACTCCATTCTTCTATTCCAAAATCTGGACGACCAAGGAAGCAAGCAGTTCTTCTATGATGTCAGGTATGATGCTCACATTATTTGCATGATGGAATTGTGAGTGATTCTGATATATTTGCCAATATTTATTCTTTACTTTCAAATTTAAAAACCTAAATAGCTTTAAGCAAAGAGTATCTATTTATTGACAGAAGATGATCTCAAATGCAGAGCGGTTGTTTTGGGGTTTATTGCTTCTTAAATATTTTATTCCCTAATTAGTATTTTTTATCTCCAAAGTTAGAAAGACTGTCTCTCTATCAATAAGATTTGTATATTAAAAAAAATTAAAAATGGTTGCCTGGATTCTTACTCAAATGGACAGTATATTTGGGTGGTATGCCTTAAAATATAGTCTAGGTAGCATGCAGAACTTACAGTGATTATTCTAGAGCTATTAGTATATTGTCCAGAAGCTAAAACTGGGGATGACTTTTTAATAATAATCATTTTAAGAATGTATAGATAATTATTGAGCTAATCCATATCATTAATAAAATATCTTTAGATGCATAAGGTATATCTGTGTCTTATGTATAACTGTGGCATATCTTGAAAGATATAGGAGTCATCTTCAAACATGACTAAAACTGAGGTGTGATAAGGTTCTCATAAGCTAATAATTTGGAAGAACCTGCTCTACACTATTATTTATTATTATTATTAAAGCATAATTTACATATATTGAATGTACAAATCTTTAAGTGTATAGTTCTATTACTTTTGACAAATACCTATAATCTGCATCTGTATCAAGATATAGAACATTTCTATCACTCCAGAAAATTCTGTCAGGCTTCTTTCCAGGCAATTTGGGCTCATTCCAGTTTAGGGTTTTTATGAATAAAGATGCTATGAATGGTCTTGTACATTATGGTAGACATAAACACTTCTTTCTGCTGGGCATATGTGCAGGATGAAGTTTCTAAGTTATGGGTATGTTGAGATTTATTAAGTACCTTAAAACATTTTTTTCTCCGTGATTGGACTAATTTATAGTCATCCTGCTAACATAAATTCACAGTTGCTCCATAGACTTGCCAACACTTAATATTATTCATATTTCTAATTTTACTCCTTTTGATATATATTGACAACTTATTATGGATTTAATTTGCATTTTTCTGACAATTAAATGATGTGAGCCCTTTTGCATAGTTTATTGGGTGTTTTGATGTCTTCTGTTATGAAAAACACTGCATATCACAATGTACTGTAAATGTCTATTTGTTTGTCTATAATTATGTTCTAACAACTGGCCTGTGAATTCCCTAAAGGTAAGAATGTTTTTAATAGATCTTTATTTTCCTGATACTTAGCACACCACACTAGCACACTGCAGATTCTAATAAAGTATTGGTTTGAATGAAAAAATGATAATTATTAAATAGCTTTGCCTATGTGTCAGATGCTTTTCATGTATTACCTTAATTAATCCCAAATTACTGATGAGGAAATTGAAGGTCAGAAGCTTAAATATTTGTAGTGATCACAGAGCTCTAGTGAGTGGCTTGCATTGCTATAATCTGAAACGTAGACTTTCTCCTTTGAAAAGTGTTTCCTTTCTTTCTTCCAGTCTATCACAATGGTTTTAGATTGGATCCATGTATTCATTTTACACCCATTTTTACCATTCATGATGGCAGAGGATGCTATGCTAACATCCAAGTTTCTCTTTTTTTCACTGGTCACACAGCTAAATTACCTTTCCCAGGTTCCATGAAGTTAAGTAGGGTCTGTGACCAAGTTATGAGAATAGAATGCTGTTTAATGTTTAGTATGCCACTTCTAGTTTCACCCATAAAAATCTCCCACATGTAATCTTCTACTTATTGTTTGTGTAGCACACTGAAGATGGTGGTAACATGAGTTATAAGGAGCCTGGGTCACTGAGTGGCTGTGCGGGACAGAAACTCCTCCGCTCTCCCCTTCATACTGGTCCATCTGAGTGACCATTGGGCTGTCATCATAATAGACCACAGAGATGTCAGGGTTTGTTACAGCAATCCAGTCTACTACAGTCTCTCTCCAACTGTTGGTCATCCAGAGATGAATAGCTGTAGCCTTTGAGAACTTTAGTTTGGTAAATAAAGAATTCTAACACATGACAAATGGTTTAGTAAAGGTACAGAGTAAGTTCTGTGACAAATGATAGAGACAGATCATTCTGCCTGGTAAACAACGAATATCTCACTGAGGGAATAGTATCTTTTTTACCTTGTCCTTGGAGGCTCAGATCAAAGTGATGGGCATTTCACTCTGTGGAAACAGTGGGAGGAAATGTGTGGAATGCTAAAACTCAACCTGTACTCCTTCCTGGAGATTTTTAAAGGTCAGTGTGACTAGATTACTCATATAAGGGGAATAGTAAGAGAAAAATTAAAAAAAAAAAAGATTGGTGGCCAAAATTGAAGCATCTGCTCTGCTATGAAAAGGAATTAGAACTTGGTGTTATAGTCAATGATGAGCCACTTTTTATGCATTGAAGGGAAAGAAACTGAACCAGGAAAATCATCTAAAGGCCTTGAAATTATCCAGATGAAAAATAATCAGGGTCAGAAGCAAGACATTATCAATGAGAATTAAGAGTAAGTAGATCTTTAAAATTAATATGGCTGCGAAGACAAAAAGAATATGACATTTAGATAGTTTCTTTTGTTGAGTGTCACCCACTATTAGAAAAGTGTTACGTAAATCAAGTCCAAATGAATCTTTGGTATTTTCAGGTCTTATCTTTGAGTCTATGTTTCTTGATAAAATGTCAGTTGTTGATTTCTTTTACTAACTTCTCAGAACTTTTGGAAGGTTTATTTTACTTAAAATGTGCTCGTCAATAATATTCTATCAATGAAAGAAACAAGTTATGATTCTGTTATTGCTAGTTCCTTGCATGCCATTCCCCAATTTTTCAGTTTCTTTTTTTTTTTTTTTTTTTTTTTTAGGCAAAAGATAAACAGTTTTACTCCACAGATAGTTATTGAGCTTCTATTATTTTCTCAGCATAGCAATAGGCAATAATGATAAAGAGAGTATAAACTTAATCTTCAGCCTTTAGGAAATTCCTGGTCTAGAGTGGGTTGGGAAAAGGAGATCAAGAAGGGTGACAACCCCAGATAACAACAATACAGTCTCAAATTACTACCAAAATGAAGTATTATGATGGTTCAAAGTGCTGTGAAGATTCAAAGGAATGATGTTAGGTGTTGGGAGTGTTAAGTGTGGTTCTGGGCAGACCACACACTATGTGGTATAGGTTTCAATGATGAAGACAGCGATGCTCATGATGATGCTGGAGACCAAGTTCCTTTATCATCTATAATTGTATTAGTTACTGCTGACATGCCTGTGGGCATATAACCAGGAAGACTATTCTACCTGTGTGCCTGCTCTCCTTCCTTAATGATTCAAATCACTGATTATGTAATAATAATAATGAGACTTGGTAGCCAAAGAATCAGTTTTCACTATTGGATTTGCTTCTTCAGGTGACTAAAGGCAGTTTTAGAAAGGCTCCCATGAGTTCACAGAATAAAGCAAATACACAGGAGAGAAAGTGTCACCAAGGATTAAGGAAACTCGTGTCAGAGTCAGAGTAGGGAGCACACAGAAGCATAGCAAAAGAAATGAAAGAACAATTTCTTTCCTTCCACCCCTGAAAATATACTTATAAACTGAATCAGAGGCAAAGGAAGAAAAGATAGGCTATTGTATGATGAGGGGAGATAGAAAAAAAAGGCAGCAAGTGGGATTTTAGTTCAGTTTTTAGAGGATTAAATAAGGCTGATGCCAGGAACATGATGAAGTAAATTTCCCAAAGGGGTAAGACTTTGGCAGAAAATCAGAATCATGTATTTAGAAATGAGCATTATTCTTTATACCAACAAAAACTCGAAATTATTCAGCCTGGAAATGAATTTTGGAAAGACTATAATAGATGTATTCATTCATTCATTTATTCTGCAAACATGTATTGAATGCTTATTATAGACCAGACAGTATGCTGGGCTTTGGTAGGAAAAATGGCCAAGACTGTGAGGCCTCCCCCCAAGAAGTTCATGCAGGGTGAGTCACAAGAAAACACAAAAACAACAGTAAAGATATTGATGTGTATTGTGAAGCTAGGCACGAACTGCAGAGGAAGTGTGGAGAAAGAAATTCTTCGTCTGGCTGGGGTAGTCAAGAAAGGCTTCCCAGAGGAGAAACTATCTTGAGTTAGGATGTGCAAGATGAATAGAATTTGCCTGAAGGGAAAACGTGGGGGCAGATGTTTAAGGTAAAGAGAAACAGATCATGCACCAGTGATAACTGATGAACTTAAGACTCACTGTTGGATGCTAAAATTAGTGGCTAAAACCTTTCGAATAAAAAATTTACACAGTCTCAAAATATGTCCTCCAAGGTATGTATTAAATACAAAAGGCAAAGATAGTAATTTTTAGTAGAAAAATCCAGCAGAAACCACCTTCCAGTAGGTAGAGATCAACATCACCAGTAATAAGATATCAGCATTATGAACCCAGTGATACAATACACTGAAAAGAACAGAGCACTTCTATGTTTCTGCTGTGTCCTTGTCCAAAATTATTTCACTTCAATCATGAGAAGACATCAGACAAAAGAAAACCAAGGAGCATTCAACAAAACTACTGATTGATACTCTTCAAAGGTGTCAAAGTCATGAAAGGTAAGGGAAGACAGAGGAACTGTTACAGACTGTCGGAGACTAAGAAGAAATAATAACTGAATGCAAGGTGGGATCCTGGATAAGATGAGGAATCAGAATAAAGTTAGTGAAAAAACTGGTGCAATTTGAATAAAGGTATTGGCTTAGTTAATAACAATCCCAATGTGAATTTCTTTTACTCAATAAATGGACTGCTGTTATGTAAGACATTAGGGGATGTGAAGGATATATAGAAACTCTCTGTACCAGTTTTCTCAAGTCTGTGGTTCGTAATCTATTTACTTATAAGTTTTAAAAAGTCATTCAAGTTTTAGATAACAGAAGGTGGGTGCACATGGGAGGAAGAGCACACTGATAATGTCTGCACATTGGATATTGTGGGAGGTGAGGTTGGCCGAGTCCCTCTGAAGGAGTTTGAGTGCAGTCCTGTAGGTGACAACAGGCCATTGAGGAAATTAAGCAGCAGACCATTATAACCAGGTTTGTGTTTCATGCATCCTTCTGGTGACAGCATGGACAGGAAGGTAGGGATGCTAAAGCTGGGGACAGTGTTAAAGTAGCTAAAGATACTAAAAAAGATGGTAAAGACTTGTAGCAGGATGGTGGTACAGGTAATGGAATGGACTTACAGAGTTCCACAACCATCTTCTAAGAGAGTCATCATTCCCTTGCTAAAATCACCTGTAAATGTTTCCTAGGCCTATTTTCTACATTCATCACCCATATACCTATGTATGTAGCTGACACTGTTGTCAATTTAATCCTGATTAGGAATTTACTCATCTTCTATCTCATGTGTGCTTCTGCTTCCTGGATTCCAGTCTAAAGTTTGATGTCATTACCTGGAGGATCCGAGTTCTTTCAGTGGATTGTCCGTCCGACCTGGCAGTGTGCTTTTCCATTCCCAGAACCCTCTCCATTCAGGCAGCACGTAACAGAGATAAGCAACTTCTCTTTCCTTGTGCTCAAGTTACTAATCCATCTAAGTGACCAAGACCACTAGAATTTAAGGTCAAAGACGTTCTTAGCCAAGAATCACATTACCTGTTTGTTAAAGGAAGAAGGAAAAAAGGAATAAAAAAGTGAGATTGTCAAAGAGAATATTTCTCAAATCTCAAAACAGAATAATACCACCCACCCTGCAAACAGACCATTTCTGTTCATTGGGTCTTGTCACCACTTTAGAGTGCTTAGCCACTGGCTCTAAAATCCACTACCTGGGCTTCCACTTGAGGTTGATTAGTTCTGCATTGTAATTTATTCTAGAGTTTCTATTTTAAAAGGCCCAGAATGGGAAAGGCTTCAAGTAGGATAAAAAAGACTGGCAAAACCTCTTCTATCCTACACCCTTTCCTATATTCTTGAGTGCCTCCCTGTAAATGGAGCTCAGGTAACCATCAGATGGCTTCATAGTAAAGCAGATTTGAGTTAATAAGTAGAGGAAATAAGATTCCTTCCCCACTGATATTTTATCTGCTTTGTTCTATTAAAGACTTACTCCTTTTTAATTAAGCATGGCTCCCAGTTCTTCCTAAATCTTTTTTTTTGAAGTATTATTAAAAAAACTTTATTGAAGTACAGTTTATTTACAATGTTGTGTTAATTTTTGCTGTACAGCAAAGTGATTCAATTATACACATATATACATTACTTTTTAATATTCTTCTTTCACATTATGGTTTATCATAGGATATTGAATATAGTCCCCTGTGCTATACAGTAGGACTTTGTTGTTTACTCATTCCATGTATCAGCTTATATCTGCTAACCCCAATCTCCAACTTTGTCGCTCTCCCAACCTTCTCCCCCTTGGCAGCCACTAGTCTTTTTTCTGTGTCTATGAATCTGTTTACATTTTGTAGATAGGTTCAATTATGTCGTATTTTAGATTCCACCTCTAAGTGGTATCATGTGGTATTTGCCTTTCTCTTTTTGACTCATTTCACTTTGTATGATTATCCTCATATGATTATCATCCATGTTGACACAGGTGGCAACGTTTCATTCTTTTTTATGGCTGAGTAGTATTCCACCGTACACATGAGCCACATCTTCTTTATTCATTCATCTGTTGATAGTTACATAGGTTGTTTCCATGTCTTGACTATTGTGAGTAGTGTTGCNAGTGGGTTGCCATTTCCTTCTCCAATGCATGAAAGTGAAAAGTGAAAGTGAAGCCACTCAGTCATGTCTGACTCTTCGCGACCCCATGGACTGCAGCCTACCAGGCTCCTCTGTCCATGGGGATTGTCCAAGCAAGAGTACTGGAGTGGGTTGCCATTGCCTTCTCTAATAAAGAACTGAGGGCAGGTTAATTTCCCCAGGATCACAAGGATGCTAGCAAGGCACGTCTTCACTTGACTGTTGAACTTGCAGGCAGGAGTACAAAGGGGAAACTTGGGGTGAGGTGGCGGGGCTCTCATGGCCCCTCATAGACCATCCCACACAGACAGCACTCTGCACAGCCCATGAAAGATCCCCCTCACATCAGTGCCTGTTTCTGAGGGACTCCTGGTGTCACACACTCTGTACCATATGACTCTACGGCTCTGCTGTCCTAGCCATAGATGGCTGAACCAGGAGGGGCACCTGGGCACGGCCTTCAATTTGTTCCCCATGTCCATCCTCCCCTTTTACTTTGGTGAAGGACCTCAGTTGTTGGCTGGGTGGCGATGCACCCAGCCAAATGAAAGTGAAGTCGCTCAGTCGTGTCCTACTCTTTGCCACCCCATGGACTGTAGCCCACCAGGCTCCTCCGCCCGTGGGATTCTCCAGGCAAGAGTACTAGAGTGGGTTGCCATTTCCTTCCCTAGGAGATCTTCCCAACCCAGAAATCGAACCCAGGTCTCCCGCATTGCAGACAGATGCTTTACCACCTGAGCCACCAGGTAAGCTCTACTTTGGCACACACCCAAAGATAGGTAACTTTGGCCAAGTGACTATGTTCTATTCAATAAGATGTACTGAATTACTGTGTGGAACTTCTGATAAGTCTTCCTGCAGGAAAATGTGTGTTCCACTTAAGGGCGAGAATGGGATTGGCCGGGATCCCTCCTAGTTGTGGACTCCACCGCCTCCACACCCGCTTTACATGAGAGAAAGAAATGTTTGTCTTGGTTAAGCCCCTGTTTTTCAAGGCTCTGTTACTTGCAGCCAAACTGGTCTTAACTGTTATTCTCCTGACCCTCAGGTAGTCAGAGGCCTGTGGACTGGTCTGATGTAAGAGGCTGCCACTGATGAAGAGCAGCTGACAGTTGATAAGACCCTACGTAAACCTGGTCACTGGAGTTATGGAATATTCTGGGAGATACTCCCATTCTCCAGGAGATTCTTTGTTTTCCAGTGTATTCTTACAATGAACCCCTGAGGTCACTGGAGACTGAGGTTATCCTTGGGTCCCTGAAAGAACCTCAACTATTTCCTTCCTGAATTTCCATCAGAGCCCTGGTATCCCCTGGAAAAAATGAGTTGGGCAGGAGAATGGGTCAGTGGAGGCAGGTCTGTTGCAGAAACAGCCACTGCACAGAAGGAGCTGGCCTTCCCCCTCTTACTCTCGGTCCGGCTTTGTGCCTCCAAGAAGCAGCAATACATCCAGACAAAGAGTTACAAGAGACACTGCCACTGCTGAGCTGAGCGGCCCGGGGTGGGAATGGGGCGGCAGGAAGAACAGGAGCCCTGGACACGGGTTTCCATTCAGACTCCATCATTTAACCAGCTACGTGAGCCTGGACTGACGGTCAGCTGCTCTGAACTTCACATTCCTCAAGGGCAAAAGCAGGACAGATGCCACACTGCACAGGGCTCTCGTGATGATGGAAACAGGGGAGCAGCCCAGTGCCTGGCACACAGTAAGTCCTCCACAAAAGCTCGTGTTTCTTTCCTTCCTGCTGAGAAAGCCGGGAGCCTCGGGAAGGAATATTTGCATTTCCATCCTTCCTGGCTGGGGAAGGGAGGCCTGGTCACACAGGCCTCAAGAGAGATGCAGTTTTTTTTTTTCCATTAGCTTCTCAGAACAACGATTGGGCCCATTGAGGTGGTCACCACCAGCCCATTTCTAACAGGCCATCATCTGGATTTACTTTCTCATTCTTTTAAATAGATGTATATGATTTATACACTTTTGCCAAGGAGTTTTACACATATAAGAGGCTCTGCATTCTATTACATATAAGTTTCTTAGATATTGTTGTAAACTTACATTAGGATATTAGACTATAATGATAAATGCAGCCCACTTAGCTAAAGCCCTTGTTATCCAAACATTAGAATTTTTGCTTAATGAAAAGAGTTTTACAGGCTCTCTGGACCCTAGTTCATCTTTATTCTGGTCCTTAACTTAGGGAAGAAGAGAGAAAAGTTAAATGCCTCCCACAGTGACACACACACACACACACACACACACACACACATGCGCACACATGCACATGCACGCGCACCTGAAGCAGGCTTATGAGAAAAATCTGGAATGTCTTGGAGTTTTTTTTTTCAATTACAACTCAATAAAAATGTGCTTGTAAAAGTTCTAGATAAGCCAACAGCTTTGCCAGCAGGATGGGGCTGCCCACTTCCCAGGGAAGCCTGCCTGGTGTGATGGGCAGGGGTCTAGGTGAGGGCAGGAAGCCAAAGTCGGTTGCTTTATGGTCTCCGCTGCCTTCTCCATACAGCACACAGACGATGGGCTCCTCTGAGGAACTGGGAACAGCCTCTGCTATAGAGGAGGTGGGGGGCAGCCTCCTCCTTTCTGAAAGGTCAGTCTGTCCAGCCAAGAGACCAGCAGGAGTAAAGTCTTATATCAGGCATAATATTTTGAAAATATTCAATGGCTGTGTTTCTATATCGTCTCCCCCATAAACAAGTTGCTTAGAAGTAGGGTTGCTGGTTAGATCTGAATTTCAGATAAACAACAAATAATTTTTTATTATAACTATGTCCCACATATTGCAGAGGACATTTGTTCTTATTGTTTAGAGTCTTAAGTCATGTCTGAGTCTTTTATGACCCCTGTGGACTGCAGCCCGCCAGGCTCCTCTGTACATGGGATTTCCCGGGCAAGAATACTGGAGTGGGTTGCCACTTCCTTCTCCAGATGATTTTCCCAATCCAGGGATCGAACCCAAGTCTTCTGCATTGGCAGTGGATTCTTTACCACTGGGCCACTAGGGAAGCCCGCAGAGGAGATGCTTAAAATAAAAATGCATTTGTAAATCAGTCAATCCTATCTGGAAGTCACTTCACTTTTATAGCCCCTGACAAATGGGAAAAAGAGGCCAAATCCAGTAAAAGGAGGCCCAGAGGATTTTCCAGTGAGAAAGAAAAAGAAAGTGAGTGACTGGAGAGAACAAGTACTCGAGGAGGGGCAGGAGCGGTGACCTCCATTCTCTAAGACATGGTCCCGGGGACAAAGTGAAAGGTATACAGAGTGCCTTGCTCTTCATTTATTTTTTCCGACATGAGCAGCAGCCAGGCTCAAGGGGCCCCACAGCATCAAGGCTCCCTCCCCACCTTTACGGCTCTTGCAGCAAACCCTGATGTACTACATCCACAATCCATATTACAA
The DNA here is from genome assembly GCA_006410875.1 of Neotragus pygmaeus. Lineage (NCBI taxonomy): Eukaryota > Metazoa > Chordata > Mammalia > Artiodactyla > Bovidae > Neotragus > Neotragus pygmaeus. The sequence continues at coordinate 2,270,394 of SJYV01054457.1, forward strand.
TATATCCACAGTCTGGCTTGCACAGTGGAAGAGGATTCTGAGTTTGAGCTTTTAACTGGGAAGCTGGGATGTTATTATTTAGCAAATTTAAGTGTCTGAAATTCCCAGCAGGTGGGGAGGAGGCTTTCAGGGAAGGTTAGAAGAGCTAAAGATAAATAAAGATGCCTCAGCTCCTTTGTACATCCCAGCGAAAAGAAGAACAGCAACATGAGGACGGTGACGCAGCCTATCGTACTGTTACCTTTCCCTCCACTTGTAGGACTCTGCCCAGCACCTGAGAGGCGCTCTGGGAAGGGCAGAGTGTGTGAACTTTCCACCCGCTCTAAGCAGACTGACTATGGCAGTGAGGATCTCTTCAGGCCCTGGGCACACCCGATGCCCCTCGAGAGCTGGCCTCAGGGACAAGTCTGAGACTGCGTGACCAGACACCAAAGTAGTGGAGTTGCTTAAGAAAACACGAGCTTCTCTCCTAAGATTCATCAGCAACTTGTGCAGGGAAAAGTGACACCATCAGAGTCAGAGAACCTTTATTAAAACAACAGCACCACTATGTGCTAAGGCTTGTGTTAATTAAGTACTTCATACCATTTCATTTATCATTTCATTTTACAACAAATACCTCGAAGTCAAATTCACCAGGTAATTCTTTACAATCAGCCATCAAAACATACCTGGAATCTAACTTCTCAAAAACCCTGTCACTACCATCCTGAGCCTGTATGGCACCAGCATCTCATCCCTGAACCCCCCAGAGCAGACCCCTCCCTGGTACACTACTTGTTCACCACATTCCATTCCCCACATACCAGTCAAAATGTTCTTCTTAAAATGCACATCAAATCATATAAGCATCCTCCTTGGCATAAAACCCAAACTAGACCACAAGGCCCCATGGTTACAGGCCCTCGTATGCCAACATTCTCATTCTTCTCCACTCTGGTGTAACCACACTAGCTGTTCAAAGCATTAGAGTCCAGGCTGGCTTACTGTGATAGAGTCCAAAACACAGTGACTTAAGTAACTCTTTATTTCTCCCTGGTGTCACTGTTCAAAGGTAGGTGGGCAGTCCAGACTGGTGAGGGGCCTCAGCTCCAAGGGGTCATGCAGGGACCCCGGTGCCTTGCACCTCACTGCTCTGCCAGCCCTGAGAGCGTTGTTCTCGTCTGCCCGGTGGAAGCTGTAGCCCATGGCTTTCTACTGCCTGGCTGCTTCAGCATCCCTGGCTTGTTCCCTTAACCCTACTCACGCTCTGTATGTAGCCCCTCCATTGGTATCTCTTTCTTTAAACTATCCCTGGTGAGTTCTGTCCCTTTTCAGCCTGTGACTAAAGGTCCACTGCACACAATGTGTCAGAGTCAGTCCCTCCCTAAAACCGAGCTCAGTTCAGCTTATAGATATATGTGGTGGTGGTGGTGTTTTAGTCGCTAAACTTGTCCAAATCTTTGTGATCCCATGGACTTTGTAGGTCCACTAGGCTCCTTCGCCCATGGAATTTCCAAGGCAAATACTGGAGTGGGTTGCCATCTCCTTCTCCAGGGCATCTTCCCAACCCAGGGGTCAAACTTGCGTCTCCTGCATTGCAGGCTGATTCTTTACTCACTGAGCTATCACGGAAGCCCCCATATATTAACATATGTCAACATGTGTATCTATGTGTACATATATGGGTGTGCATATTTATATTTGTATATGCATGTGTGTGCATATTTGTATATATGTGTGTGTGGATATACATGCATATTTGTACATACATGTGTGTGCATATGTTTATCTGTGTGTCTGTGTGTCTGTGTGTATGTTCCCATCCCAGACAGTGCCCCCAAATCTAACTGGAGTTGGCACAAGATACTTGTTATAACTAAACTTGCGTGGGTTGGCACTGAACTGAAAACGTCCATGACAGTCTGGAGTGATAGCACTCTCTGTGCAGCGAGTGTTTGTTGAGTGCCTACTGGGTTCATGGATGACCAGTACATTACCACAGATGTTCCCACCTAGCCTTCTTCCCCCAGTGCCAAGGCTGGCCTTCTCTGATCATCTGTACTGTTTCCCGGCTCTTCCGGGCAACCTCCGTCACCTGACACCCCCATCACAGCCCTCGCCTCTCGTGCTGCTGGTGTGTGTTCAGAGGTTTCTGTTTCTCCACTGGGCAATGAGCTCATCCAGGGCAGGCCCTGGTTTCCTGCTCCAAGGACAGGGCCTGGACTGAGAGTAGGGCATCACTTCAATAAATAAGTGAAGCACACAGCGGGCGTTTCAGCTCCCAACCTAATGGTTTGTTCATTTAATCCTCTCTAGGGGCTTCTTAATCTATCCAGCGGGAGATAAAAACAACTAACCAGAGTTGAGGGAGAATGAGAACAGCAATGGCTAGTGTGTAATGTCAGCTTCCTCCAAGCCAAGGGCTTCATATGCATCGTTTTATTTAATCTGCATGATAACCCCACAGGGAAACCGTGTTGTTAGATACAATGTACAAGCTCAAGGAAGCTAAGGGACTTGTACCAGCTCAGAGTTACGTGGCCGAGGCAGGATTTGAACCCAAGTCCACGTGGCCGAGGCAGGATTTGAACACAAGTGCTTCTGTTTTGCAAGCACATGCTCTTTCCTCCTCCACTCTCCTGCCTCCCACACATGAATAATCACACTGTCAAGCCTCATCAATGTTACTTTGATGCACTAACAGGCCGTGAAGAGGAAACAGCCATCTCTCTGTAAAATAAACAAGTCCTGGCACGCAGACAGAGGTGCTAATAGAGACGCAATTTACTCATTTGCTGAGATCACTGACAGACTCAAGCAGGGCTCAAACAGCAGTCGTCTGGGATAGGGAGGGTTTGGGAGGACCCCAACCTACAGCCCATGCTCCGGTCCTCAGGGCTCCAGAGCCCCCCAGGAGGAGGTTGGCAGCAGGCACTCCCAGTATTTTGACAGCCAGGCAGATAAACAGAGGTATCGATTTCAGAGAAACATCCTCGGCTCTTAGGTCTTCTCTCCAAACACGGAGTCCTCACATTGCTACATCAAAGTCAAGAGTGACAGCTCCACAGCAGACATGGCCCTGCTGGCTGCCAGCAAGCTCCCCAGAGAGTCACAGAAACCTTCAAGGCACCCACACCGGCGACAACCGGGGCTGGAAAGAGGTAGGTCAGGCCTGGATAGACGGAAACCCCCAGTGTGATTCCCATCAGCACAAGGTCTTGTCTCACTCTCAGTGACCCAGGCTGCCCAGTATGGGAGCCCCCAGCCCCTTGGGCTGTTGAGCACTTGAAATGTGACTGGTCCAAGATGAGATGTGTTATAAGTGTAAGATACTCAGATTTCAAAGATTTCATATAGAAAAAAGCATGTCAAATATCTCAATAATTTTTATACCGATTATATACTGACACTGTAATATTTGGGATATGGTTAAATAAAATACATTATTAAAATTAATCTCACCTGTTTCTTTCTACTCCTTAATGTGGCTACTAGAAAAAAATTTTTTTGGCTGCATTGTGAATAGGGATTGAACCCAGGGCCAAGGCAGTAAAAGCACCAAATACTAATCACTGGACCACGGGGAACGCCCCCTAGAAAATACTAAGTTGCAAACATGGCTTTGCATTATATATATTTTAAACAGTGCTGATCTGAAGAATAAAATAAAAGGGACAATTCAAAGTGAACAAAGAAATTTTTATCAAAATGCAAATTAAATGAAAATAAAACATGAGAAACATCTCCACATGTATTTTAAAAAGAGTTCCTTTTTTTTTTAAACATTCAAAGTTTCTATCAAAAGTAAAGAGGAATATATAATTGTTGGATATCAAAGTTTTAAATCAAAACAATCTAAATAAACCCTAAAATCTTAACTCACTTCTCTGAAAGCTTTGTTAAATCTTACAGACAACTGTTACAAAAACAAGATGATGGATAATTCTAGTAGTCAATGTAAAGAAGTGGCATTTTCCTTCATAGTACATCTAGACCTGCATATAATATATATGCTTTAAAGAAGTCTATGAATTGTTTCAACACACCAAAATATCCCTCAGCTGTTGTGTGACTGTTGGGAATACCTCACTAATGCCAGGTCACCTCCAGAGCCCTGGAGCAGAACGCAGACACAACGGATGCTCAGCACCACCAGGTCCGTGCGCTTGCTGAGCCGACGATTGATTCAGCCGGATAAGCCGTCCCGCTTCCCCAGCTCCAATCCTCTCTGGAAGCACTGACACAACCCATCAGCCCATCAGCCTTCACGGAATTCAGACTCAGTCACTTTTTGTTCTGAGGACACTGAGGAAGGGAAGGACGAGCACATTCTCTGCGGCCTAAATGGCGTTAATTGCAAAAGCGGATGGAGTTACGGGTCACTGGGCGCCTGTGAGAAGAGCCAGACCCTGGGTGAATGAATTGCCCACATCCTTTTGATTTTTAAATTTCCATGCAGCGAAGTTCACTCTGTCTTTTTACTGACAAATTCGTACGGTTGTGTCACCACCACTGTGACCAACACATACCCCAACATTCTTACCCAGGTTTGACACTGTGAGCTTCTTGCTTGTTTTTAGCCATTCAAATGAGTGCTCAGCAGCATCTCAACACGTGTGTGTGTGTGTGTGTGTGTGAGAGAGAGAGAGACACAGAGAGAGACAGAGAGAGACAGAGGTGGGGATCTCTAAAAAAGAAGCTCAGAGAAGGGCTCCTTCTTTCAGGCTCTGTGGACGATACTGTCTGCTGCGGCTAAGTCACTTCAGTCGTGTTCGACTCTGTGCCTGTAATAGACGGCAGTCCACCAGGCTCCCCCGTCCCTGGGATTCTCCAGGCAAGAACACTGGAGTGGGTTGCCATTTCCTTCTCCAATGCATGAAAGTGAAAAGTGAAAGTGAAGTTACTCAGTCGTGTCCGACTTTTAGTGACCCCATGGACTGCAGCCTACCAGGCTCCTCCATCCATGGGAATTTCCAAGCAAGAGTATTGGAGTGGGGTGCCATTGCCTTCTCTGGATACTGTCTAGGGGAGTAAAAAAAAAACTCCTCTCTCAGATTGGTGACAGTGACTTATCTGGCAAAATGCCATGGTGGGCTTTTTGATAAGAAAGGGAGGCCCCTAGCTTATTCTGCTTGGGAGGCTGAGACTAAGAGGGAGCTGATCTGCTCAGCATAATCATTGGAAGAGCAGGAATCTGGAAGGTCCCTGAGGGAGCTCTGGAGGAGAGAGGGCGAGGCCCAGAATGGAAGGAAAAGAAAGCTGCGAGGACTGTTCACACAGCGAGGAGCCTTGTGAACATGGCAGGCACAGGGACGGATGTCTCGAGAGGGAGAAATTCCCGGGGAGTGGGGCCCAGCCAACAACTTCCTAAGACTGAGGAGCTCAGACACGGAATTTGGAATTGTTACCTGCTCTGTGCTGTGGTCCCCTCTGCCACACACAACGGCACTGGGTGAGTGGTGCTTTAGAGGAAGAAAAGAAGAGGATGGTGTCGAGCTTGGGATGAGGCTGGAGGGGAGGAGGGCGGCACGTGCCAGTGCGGTGGAGAGGCAAGAAGGCTGCAGGGACACTGCCCCAGAGAAGTGAGAGCCGTCCTACCTGGACTCCTTCCAGAGGACGGCAGTCCTTGGCGGTGCTGTGGAGGGCTCTGGGCAGGCTGAAGAACACGGGCCTCAGTCCAGTTGCTTTTCTTCTTAACATGAAAGAAAGACTGTTGTGGACAGCAGAGGACCTCGTGCCATCAGACTACACCCGTGTGCTGCTGAGATATGGCCTCGGCCCTCTGGGCTCCATCTGGGAGGGCACCCTCTCTCTCCCTGGGCTCTGGCTAGATTCAGCATCTGCATAAACTCTGGTGTCCACAGAGCACAGAAGCCTCTGGGTCTTTTCAACACAGAAAAGTCAGGTACTAGTCAAATATCACATACTGGTTTTCCTGCTGCTGCTACTATAGCAAGCCACCTCAAACTTAGTGGCTCAAAGCAACACTGATCTTCATACAGTCCTGGAGTCAGAAGCCTGATGTGGGGCTACATCAAGGCATGGGCAGAGCTACACTCCTTCAGCAGATTCTAAGGGAGAATCTGTTGCCTTTTCCAGCTTCCAGAGGCTGTTCTTTGGTTTGTGGCCCCTTTCTCCATCTCCAAAGCTGTTAACAGGAAGCTGAGTCCTTCCCACAAGGACTTAACTCTCTCCTTCAGGCTCTCTCTCCCACTTTGAAGAGACATTCTGATTACATCAGGCCCACTTGGGTGATCCAGGGTACTCTCCCTATTCAAAGATCTCGCAATTGGCACTCTTAATTCCACCTTCAACCTTACTCTGCCTTGTAACATATTCACAGATTCCAGGCATTAGGATGTGGACACCTTTGTGGGCATGTGCATGAGTGTGAGTGTGTGTGTATTCTGCCTACCATACCTTGCCACTGCACATAAGTGGAATTCTGATCCAGAGTAGTGTCTACCTGTATATGAAAATGGAGAAAGTAGAGGGAGATTCTGGGGGAAGGGAATTTGCTAATAAAATCACTTGAGTCAGAGAAGGTAGTGGCTTTGGGAGGAAACCTATGTCAAGTGCTGCCATATGTACGTTAAGTTCTTAAGAAGCTACAATGAAAACAACAGCTGTTTCTACAGATCACACTTTGCCTGCACTAGGGTGGCATGCTGTTGCACAGAATCCTGGCAGGTTAGCCTCGGAATCTTAAACAGTTAGAGACATCTCTGAGTCCAGTTGACAGTCACTGGGCTTGCCCCCATCCTGGCATGATGGTGTGTGTGCTGTATCCACGTCAGGCAGATCTTGGGGCATTCACTCACAGCCAGAGTTCTGCCCCGAGAGTTGTGCAGACAAGACGGTCGTTTCTCATAGGTGAGCCCGCAACCACCACCACTCTTTTCTAATAAACTCTTCCCAGGGCTTCCTATAGTTTCTCACAATTAATTACGTGGTTTCCACTCTTCCCCACCCTTTGGGCATGCTTTAATGTGCAAAGGATTGGCAACATGTGGGGTGTGGGGAGAGGGTCACGAGTCTTCTGATCACAGCATTTAGGGGCTATTTAGCGGAGGTGATAATCCAGCAACACACACCATTCTTTCCTTGGCCATCCTTCTAGACACTGTGAAATACTACCCTGCTCTGTTAATGGTTATCTCGCTCTCTATCCATCCCAGATGTCTTTAGCTATTTGATTTTTGCACCCTCTGAATCTACATCTTCAGCAGCTCCTCTTGCTACCTCAGCCCTTAACTTGGCCTGGGTTTGGGACTGAGGCTGGGACTGGCCCCCCAGGCTCCCAGCTAGATGGAAACCTTTCTTCAGCCCCAGTTAGTTTCAGCATCTCTGACTCCTCCCGTTCTTAGGGCAATTGCAGCAGAGCCTCTGACTCTGGTGCTCTGACTCCAGCACGTGACAGCAAGGACATGTGGACCCCGACAGCTTGACCTCCTTAATACTTTTTGTACTGAGTACTCTGTCTTGTGCATATTCTCTGCACCAAGAAATCAATAAAAGCAAAATCTTTCTTAGCAGTTTCGCAGTGAAAAATACTAGAAGACATAATTGCTCTAAATGAAACTGGCAGTCGTTAAAGATGCGAATTGTGTTTTGGTTTGCTGAATACAAAGTTGTAAAGGGCAATATAATGACCCCAACATAAGAAGACCCTACTAAGTGAAGGATGTAGAGAGACTGGGGACCCCCCTACTGACTCCCCCTAATCCTCACACACTGAAGGATGCCCAAGAAGGGTGACAGGATGGGAAAAGATGGAAAATCAAGTCACTCATTAAAAGGAACTATAGGAAGCCTTGGAATGATTTTACCAGAAAAATAGAGAAGCCTGGACAGGACTATCCCCCGACCCCTGCAGCCCTGAAAAAGAGGACCACAGCAGTAGGGGTGGTGGTGGGGACCCATGAGCAAAGAAGGCTGGACCAAAGAGATGGGAGGCTGAGAGAAAGAATCATTAAGAAGAGAGATCTGGGAATGACTATTGAATTGGGAATATTTTTGGCCTCCTAATATCATCCAGTATTTTTAAAAGGTTTAGCACGTATCAGGCACTGGCTATATACTTTCCATACAGTATTTCATGTAACATTCATAACAACAAAAGAGGGTGGCATTATGATTATTTTCCCCACTGAAGCCCAGAGACGGGTTGGACACCTGCCGAAGGTCTCACAAGAAGGGACACAATGCAAATGAACCCAAGCTTCCAGTTTCTCTCGAAGGTGGATGTGGTTCACTGATCACCCTGCATGATGTGGCAATCATTCCATTCACTCCTCAGAGACAGCTCCAGAAACTCCCAGAAAATACCGGAGTGGAAAGTTCTCCAGGCTAGGGGCCCCTGCCCTTGCACAGGCACTGTGCCAGCTTGCAAAACGCCCCCATCCCAGCTGCTCCAGGACAGAGCCCCAGGCAGGGCCCCGCAGGCACCTGGCCTCATCCATCCCAAGAAAACAAGGCCAGGAAACCCCCCTGCCTGTCCCTGTGTTAGTGGCTGCGAGTCTCGCCTCCGCGGCTGGGCTGGGGACACGCGTGTGTGCTCCAGGTACAGGACTCCCAAAGTCAAGGGTTTCAGATCACACTGGCAAATCATTTTGCAAGCAGATGCCACAGGTCTCCTCACAGACTGGGCAGGACACAAGGTCAGCGTCAGCAGATCTGACCCTAAAAATAGGCTCTTGGATGCCAGTCAGAGTGGCTGGGTGTGCGGCCGCCACACGCCCCACGGACCAGTGCCTCCTGACCCGGCCAGGACCCAGTGCGCACAGGTAAGGCCCTCTGGTGGGGAGACTGGCATCTCTTGGGTTCAGTCAAGTGTTCTTTGGGGTCCCGGGTGTGGGGATCAGAGGACCCCTTTCCACCTGGTCTCTGGAGCAGCAGAGACCAGCTGACATCTTCTCAGTTTGACAGGCTTCTTGCTCCGTCTTTCCCTAAAGACTCCCAAGAAATTTTCTCCACTTCCCTTCTCTAAATCGAAGCTTCCAGTTCAATGACGATTTCTCAAGGATAATAGGGTGGGTTAAATCTCATCGGGCCCTTTGGAGGCACTGGATGCATTGCATCACATACGGTATTCCAGCAAGGTTCTGCATTTATCCATTTAGCCAGTAGAGGGGAAAAAAACCTCAGCAGGAGGTGGGGGTGGAATGGAGACACCTGTGGTGACTCACATCAAGTGTGGGGCAGCACAAATTACAACTAAGTCCTCAAAACCCTGGGGATGAGAACGCTTCCTGTGTCCTCGGTAACCCTAAACATCATTTGGACACGGTGGTTGTTTCTGAAGCTTTTTCCTGTCCTGGTGGGGGGGTGGGGTCGGGGACGATTGCTCTGGTAGAGATGGGGAGACTGGGTCACTGAGGGACTTGGCCTCTGGACCAAGACACCAGCGCCTGTAGGCAGGAAGGTGCGACCACGCCCTGCATCTCAGACCAGGGCTCTCCCATTAGACCCTGGGCCCTTGTCCTGTGGCCCCAGTGGCCCCTCATGGGCCTGGACCCAAGAGTTGGGAGTGGGGGACTCTGAGTGTTGAGGAAATCTGAGGACTTTCCAAGGGGAAACGCTTCAGGTAAGTTGAGGGAAGTGCCGGGCGTGTGTGTGGAGAAGCCGCCCCACTAAAGGCCCAGCGTCTGAGGGGCTCTGTCCTCGCTCTGTGTTCTTGTGCCCTGAACCTTCCGTCGTGACCTCATCTTTGTCCTCTCCACAACAGAAGCATTTTGTTCCCACCAAAAGACATTTGCCAACAGCACTCGCAGGGCTTCTGAGCTGAACCCTGTACAGGGGAACAAGCTGGGGTCTGGAGCGGGAGGTGGGACGTGGGGAGGGTCCGAGGAGTCAGGGGGAGGTCAGAGGCTCTTCAGGGGCAAAACCAGATCTATGCTGGGGGGCTGGGGCCATGGCCCTCCTCCCTCTGACGAGCTGGAAGCCCTCACTGGGGGCCTGTCGGTCCTAGGGTGGCACTGGACTGGAGGGGCCCCTGAGTCCTGACTGGGGTGGATTTCCAGTGGCCGCTGCCAACTTCACAGGGGGCGAGGGGCAGAGGGGACCCTGGGGCCGGGGCTTAGTTGTGTTTCCTGCCACCCTGGTGACGCCCAGCTGAGTCCGCTTGGGGAGGGGGCAGCTTGCCCTCCCTGGAGCCAGGGCTGGCCTTCTCCAGACACCGTGCAGCCCTGTGAATTGGCAAGGGGTCCTGGCTGACCACGTGCGAGGCACGGCTCGGAGAGCTTGTCTTCTGGGTAGTCACATGGTCGTGTACTTACTGCTTGGAACCGCAGCAGCCCGGGGAGGGATGCGCCTTGTCACCTTCACTTCAGAAGAGCACACTGAGACACAAAGCCTTGGAGTAGCTTTTCCAGCATCACATAGCCCAAACCACAGCGAGGCCAGTGTGCCTCAGAGCCTGGCCACACAGCCTCTGTGCTTGGGTGGCCCTCCGTGAGGTGGGGGTGAGGGACACTTCACCCGCTTCCCTCGTTGCCTGAACCCCCGCCTGCACACGGCCACTCCAGGTCCTGGTGTCAGGAGGCAGAGCTCCGTGTGTCCTCTCCAGCCTGACTCCAGGGCAGGTGACCCTCGATGGTTCTGGACCCACCACTTCCACAGCAAATAGGGGATCAAGTCTCATCACAGCCTGGCATGGGCACCAGATATTAACAAATTGGAGAGAGACCTTTCTCCTTCTCCCCAAAGCTCTGCTTATACTTTACCCATGAGCAAAGGAGCCCCATCACCCAGAGGAGGATGTTCAGACTTATTTATTAATGCCCCCTCCTGTCTGCCATGACTACCCCCACAGAGACTTTTGGCCCCCACCAAACAACTCTACCCCTATTCCTAACACATTCTGGGCTCAGAACTTAGCTCCTAACACAGTGGTAGCAGCTGTAAGAGTGGGAGTTTGGCCTACAGCCTTCCCACGGCCTAGAGCCTCTTCTGCGTAGCACAGAGAGCTGGACCTAGTGAGTGATAGTGGTGCGGACGGGCAGGTGGGGGGTGGTGAGAGCATGGTGAGGGCTGTACCCCCAGAGTCTACCCCCACATCTTTCCCCCTTATGAGGAAGCCTCACATTTTGAGGCGGCACATACTGGGAAGTGATCCTTGAAAGAGAGGGGCTAAAAGGCCATCTATTCCTGAATCCATGAGCTGTGTAACTGCCTGCAGTGTTTACGCCACCACCGCTCTGCTCAGAGGCTCTTGCGGTCCCCTGTGCCAGAGCCTCCTCTCCCCTACGGGGCTGGTCATGGAGGTCAAGGCAACCCCGGCCGGCTCCCTTGTCTGGGAAGGAAGGTGCATGTGCCCCTCCAGCCTCCTCACGGATTCCGGGAGGCCCAACTCTGCCAAACCAAGACTGAAAAAAATCAATTAGGAGTTCATAAATTACCACCCTGAAGCACTTTGAAACCATTTGAAGAGTTAATCAAACAAGTTAATGACATCAACCCCATCTTAGAAGGAATATTAAATTACCTCTTTAAATGAAGCCTTCTCTGTTTTTTTTAATAAAAGGATTTTACATTAATTCACATAATTGCCTCCTATTAACATATTTGCCAGAATCCAAAAGGAAAAGAAAAATCTGTTAAACTTGGGTTGTGTCTGACATATCAGGAATTAAATTATAGGCAACAAAAAATTCCTAGGGTTTTCACGTCCAGGTTTTAATTTTTTAAAAATCCCACAACTTTTATTTCCTCGTTGGGATCATTTTTGCAGATTTAAGATGCATAAAGACAAGCATGACTTGTGGTAAATTAAAAACATGTATATTCATATACATATACTGCTGCCAAATTCTACCCTTCCATGTACCCTGGCGGTAGGTATTACTCTCCTAATAGAGTAATTTTCCCAACCGCAATAACATTTTTACTCTCCCCCTTCTTTCAAGGCACATTCCAAGCCCAACTTGGGTGGTGTCATGGAAGAAATGTGTATGCAGGCAACACAGGCTAACATTCCCCAATAGCCCAACGCATTTAGGAAGGTAAATATGTTATGTCCATAAATACAGGATCCCTTCAAAGGAAGAGGATTCATTTTTAGAAGATTAAATTATAAACTGCTCTACTAGACCAGAAACTTGTAGAAGGCAGAGACCTCTCTGGCCCAGCCCAGGCCTGGCACTTAACAGAAGGATATGGTAGATTGTGGGGGTGAGCAGGGCCAGGCCTAACTTCCAAGGTGAAGTCAAAAAGCAGCCCTGATGCTGGCCGAATCAGCCTAAACCAAGACCAGGCTCAGCGGAGTCAGACTCCCAAGGGACGGGGATGGATGTTGCCCTCTCCACCTGAGGTCTGTCTCCAGTCCCAGGGACGCTTGGGAAGCAAGCTTCTTTCAGAGGTAGATTTACCCTGAAAGAGTCAACACCTCACACTTGCACTGGCCTCGTCTAAGGCCCTGCACCTATTGGGTTTTCTTTTTCTTAAGGAAACCGTATACACTTCAGAACCCACAAACCTTGACTCACTTCTGGTTTTCCAGGAAGCACTGAGGGACCAGAATGACTCGGTGACATGACCGAGGCCTGGCTCTGCCACCAGAGGGCTCACAAAGGATGCAGCCCTGCCTCTGGGAAACTCACATGGCCTGGAAGGTGCTCGGTGCTGTGTGTCACGGCNGGTTTTCCGGGAAGCACTGAGGGACCAGAATGACTCGGTGACATGACCGAGGCCTGGCTCTGCCACCAGAGGGCTCACAAAGGATGCAGCCCTGCCTCTGGGAAACTCACATGGCCTTGGAAGGTGCTCGGTGCTGTGTGTCACGGCAGGAACTCCTCCTGGTCAGGCCTTGTCCTGAGGGCCACCTGTCTGTACCTTCAGTCCACAGGTTTAGAAAGTGCATCGACAATACCCAGAACAGTTCTCAAACAGAACCTTCATAGGCTCCCCCCCTGCCATACACTCTCAAGTATTCTATGTTCGTCACAAGAGATTTTAGAAAAGATGGCTCCGTAAAAAAAAAGAATAAGCTCATATAACTTCATCATTCTAAAATAAGCATATACTTAGTGTTAATGTTTTGGTGAAATGTAATTTTGTACAAGAACAGAATCAGACTATACATGCTGCTTCACAAACTTCTGGTCTCTTCTCTCCACCAACACAAGCCTCTTCCCTTGTGATTTCTCAAAACCCCAGCAAACATAGCAGTCTGTACCATCTAACAATTTCACTGAAGTTTCAGGGTGACAAAGAGAGGGCTGACAGCCAGTTGTTTAGTCGCTAAGTCATGTCCAACTCTTTTGCGATCCCATGGACTGTAGCCTGCCAGGCTCCTCTGTCCCTGGGACTCCCAGGCAAGAATACTGGAGTGAAGTGCCGTTTCCTTCTCCACGGGGTCTTCCTGACCCATGGATCAAACCTACGTCTCCAGCACTGGAGGAGGACTCTTCACCACTGAGCCCCTAGGGAAGACTGATATCGTCAGCTGTTGTTCAGTGACTCAGCCACGTCCGACTGTTTGCAACCACAAAGTTAAGCGTGGGGATCCCTGTTCTGAGGAATCCTGCGGCTGTGTGCCCTGGATGCTCCTCACCTGGCTCCCAAGCCCTGCCTCCCACACCCTACAGCAGTTCCCTCACACCCTCTCTGGGGATGTTCTAGAGGCTCAGAACTCCTCTTGCTTTCTTGTACAGAATAATTTAGCTCTTTGTTCACTCCATCACTTTCTGAAATATGCTTTAGGACTTACCTTTTCCCCATCAAAAGGATCCTTCAATGGTGTTTTTTTGTTAATCGGGAGGCCTGTTCTGTGGCTCACAGTCCTGGACACGGCTACTTGGCCAATCTCTGCAGGCTCAAGGGGGTCCACTTAGATATTCAAGATTCCTGCTGAAATGAATGATGCATCTCTCCACTGGGCTTCTTCCATCCTCTACCTTAGAAAGCAAAAGAATCCAGTTTAAGTGTTTGTTTTTGAAGCAGCTTCATTCCTTTTGTTACAGCTCTATTTTATCAAAGAAGGAGGCAAAGCTCAGGGAAGATGAGACGTGTAGATCTGAGTCCTCAGTGATTGCTGAGGCTGTGAGAGTAAAGAAGGGCCACCAGCCAGTGAATGTGCGGAGAGAGGGACAGAGAGGTAGAGGAGCCCCAGGAAACAGTCAGACCCTGGAGGCAAGTCAGATGAAGTGGAAATCATAAATCAGAAGTCACAAGTAGCTTCCAGCCCAGACTGTTCTATTTGGCCAGAACAGTGAAAAAATACAGACATCGTTATTATAAAATATGATTATTTATAAAGAATCCCCAAATAGAAGACACACAAAAATATCTTTCTGAGTCCTGCCACTTGTTTCTAGTATTTGATAGTTTTTCCACTAGTTAAAAAAAAAAAAAAAAATATATATATATATATATATATATATATACACGTAACATAAAGTTTTTAAATTAAAGTATAGTTGATTTATAATATTGTTAGTTTTAGGTGTACAATGATTCAGTTATATAAAAGAATATACATATATACATCTTTTTTTCAGATTCTTTTCCCTTACAGATTATTACAAGACACAGAGTATAGTTCCCTGTGCTATATGGTAGGTCCCTGGTTATCTACTTTATATAGTCATGTGCATATGTTAATCCCAAATTCCATAAATTTTTTTTTTACATAAAGTCAAATCATGGTGTCAAAATTATATTTCTAAATTCAGCTTTAGCCCTTCTTCACTGGCAAGGGAAACCTTTAATCAAACACAAGCTGTACCACTGAAAAATCTGACATGGAGTCAGGATTAATGAGGGATCCCAGTTTTGATTATTCCTGGAAATAGTTTCTCAAANTCAAAATTATATTTCTAAATTCAGCTTTAGCCCTTCTTCACTGGCAAGGGAAACCTTTAATCAAACACAAGCTGTACCACTGAAAAATCTGACATGGAGTCAGGATTAATGAGGGATCCCAGTTTTGATTATTCCTGGAAATAGTTTCTCAAAGCAAGGCTACTCTTTCACAGAGGGAAATGGCACTTGGGCCTTACAGGTCAGGTACCACTCGGTCTCTGCGTTCTCTGTCATCACAGTGTCTGAATGTTTTAAGATCAGTGATATCTTAGTTGGGTTCCCTCCAAGGCGGACCCTGAAACCAGGGTTTAAGAACAAGTTGTTTGTGAGGTGCTCCAACAAACAGGATCAGTGCAAAGACCAGAAAATGCCCTCCATCAGGGAAATAAAGGGCGTTGAGGGAGGAAGCCTTTTGTGTATAACGAAGCTGTCCACTGCAGTGATCCAAACGGAGGAATGGGATAGGACAAGGCTAATTTCTAGTGCAGCTGCCTACTGACTTAAATTTTTTAAATCAGCTAATTTCCCACAAAACTGGCTTTCTGACTTTTCATAAAAATAACCAACAATATGGGCTTGAATTCCCACACGGAATGGCAAGCTGCTGCCCCCTTCAGTGGGGGCGTTTGCTCACCACTGTGCCACAGTCCACACCACTCCCTGATGTCTCCTGCTGCTAAGTTGCTTCAGTCGTGTCTGACTCTGTGTGACCCCGTAGACGGCAGCCCACGAGGCTCCCCCTTCCCTGGGATTCTCCAGGCACGAACACTGGAATGGGTTGCCATTTCCTTCTCCAATGCATGAAAGTGCAAAGTGAAAGTGAAGTCACTCAGTCATGTCCGACTAGTAGCAACCCCATGGACTGCAGCCTACCAGGCTCCTCTGTCCATGGGATTTTCCAGGCAAGAGTACTGGAGTGGGGTGCCATTGCCTACCTGAGGCCAAAAGTTGGGCTTTTGCTTGTTTTATTCTTTAACACCCAATGCACTTAACTCCTCTATGTTATCTGCCTGGCCCCTCCAGGAAGGAGCCTGAGTCTATCATCCTTTGAGAAGAGGCAAGCTGATGCTGCAAATAAAGGCCAAGTAGCCATCAAATTGACATTTGATTTCCTGGGACCAAACCTTTCAATATGAAGCTGTAACAGGAACCTGGAGGCCTCTCTTGACAACCTGCCCAGCTCTCATTATGACATTCAGCCTGTGATTGATATTGTATGTGTCATCAAGACCTTGGCAGTTAATCTTTAGGTCGAATCTATGGAAACCAAACAGAGCAGGTTTGTCTTCCCCTTCCACTTTGGCTGTGATCTGGGAAACAGACGCTCCTGGCCTCTCTGAGATCCAGAGACTTGGGAGCCATGAAGAGAGATGCACACAAGCCGCCTTCAGGATTTGGAAAGATTACAGGTCTGTGGTTTCTGGACGGCTCTGTGCTTTGTTCTCTCTCCCCATTCAATCTACATGCTGGAGGATAATAGATCCCAGAGCTCCCTCTGCGTGCCAAGCCGCTCTGGGTAGACCACACCACTTCCGCTTCTGTCTGGAAATCCAGCCGAGGCTTTCAGCACGGGGATGGGGATGGCTCCCTCCACAGTATAATGAAGGAGGACCAACCTCAGCAAGGGTGAGATCAGCTTCAGTGATCAAAGGAGGCAGGCAGAGGGTTCGGAATGCAGTTACTTCAGCATCTCCCTAAAATACCGTCCTCTGAAGCCTACTTTGGTAGCAGTCAGGGTTCAAAATGGCTCAAACCTTCAAATTTCAGTTCCCAGCTTTGATTCACTGTGAAACAGGAAGAGCTGGTGCCATGGACAAGCTGAGCTCCAGACCTCTTAAAACTGAAGCACCTCAGGCCTTCAGCAGGGAGAGTGTGCTTACACTCTCAGGAGCCTGGGTGCCTGTACTGGTTCCTCCACAGACGTTTCCATCCATTCCTGAGAATTCCATCCATTCCTGAAATAACACCTCCCTTGGTGACTGCAAATGCCAGCAGCCACGCCCCAGAGCAGAGTTCCGGTCTGAGTAACTCCCCGCTGCAGGGGACTGTCCATCCTGTGTTCTGCTCCTCACTCACCTTCCGTCCTCCTCCAAATTAGCCCAAAGCTCCTTCCTGCTTCATCAGCTCCACTAAGCCCCTAGCACAAGCCCCCAGTCTTATTCACGGCCCTCGGTCATTCATTCACTCCTTCCATTCACTCTCTAGGCCATTCCCTCATTCAACAAATACTTTCTGATCCCCTCTTACATGTCAGACATTGAGGCTGCAAACAACACAAAGGAGCATCTTCAAGGAGCCCCCTCTCTTGTCCCAGTCCCACATCCTTATTCGGGGCTAAAGACTTGGGTCTGCACTTCAGTGAGAACATGGAAAAGCATATTGAGAACCCTTCCTACCCTTCTGTTGACTCAACAGCTCCTTGACTCTTGAACCACATACTTGGACAATTATTATCAAACTTTAGTTAGCATGAGACTCACTTGGGAGTTTGTTAAAATACAGACTCCTAGACACCACCCTGGTTCAGGGTACAACTCAGGAATCTGCAAGAGACAGATGATTCTGTGGGAGGTAGCCTTTAGATCATACTTCCACAGACTCCAAAGAGAGGCCTCTGCAGCCCATTACCACCACCCCTCCACTCAGGGTCCTGCAGGAAAAAGTCACAGATCCTGACCTCCCATGATCACCAAAGACACTGCTAGCCAGTGATCCTTTAATTCATCTACTGTGAACTTGGCTGAATCAAACTTCCCAAAGCAGTAGTTTCAGCCCTTTTCTTCTTTAAAAAAAAAAAAAATTTAATGTAAAATTTCATGCATACAAAGAGTAACAGGGACTACCTGCAGCCCTCATCCTTGGCAAATCCTGCCTCATCACACCTCTATCCATTCCCCCCACCCCATACACAGTATATGATTACATTTTCCAGTGGTATTATTTTTGAAGCAAATCCCAGACATTATATCATTTCATCTGTGAACATTTCACTACGTATTTCTAAAAGGTAAGACCCCGAGGTATAATTTAACTGTCCTCTGAATCTCCCGCAAAGCAGTTGCTAGATCTAGACTCTGAGGACTCTGATCAAAGATCCAGCTCTTCCTTTGGCGAAACGCCTTCTGTGGTGGTGGCGGTGTTTCTCCATCAGAAGGCCCGCAGCGTCTGATCGTCACTTCTTACATTGCAGCTGTCAGTGCTCGGCTCCTGCATCCATTAGCTCCTCAGCTGATGTAAAATGGTGCTTTCTTCCTTCTCTGTTAAAGTTCTTCTATAAAAGAAAACTCCCCTCATCTACCCAGTAGTACAGTTTGTATCAGAAAGGAACAACAAATGCTAGATTCTGTTTATTGACCTGTCTTCACAATGAGCTGGTTCCCTAGCATCTTCCAACAGTGAACGATTGTTTTACGTATCATCACGATTTAAATGCTTGACGTGCTTCTATCAGCTGCAGTTGTTTTTGTTATTCATGTTCAAACTGTCCTATTTTTGATAAGTGGGAGCCTCTCCGAGCTGTGCTCTGGGTCCTTTTGATAGGATGCTACTGGTCTTTGAAATTCCCAGGGCTTTTTTACATTTTTAAGTCCCTGGGGNTCTATCAGCTGCAGTTGTTTTTGTTATTCATGTTCAAACTGTCCTATTTTTGATAAGTGGGAGCCTCTCCGAGCTGTGCTCTGGGTCCTTTTGATAGGATGCTACTGGTCTTTGAAATTCCCAGGGCTTTTTTACATTTTTAAGTCCCTGGGGCCTGCCCCTCCTCATGCTGTATGCTCCACTCTGACCCCTGCCCTCTCAGCAATTAAAAAAAAAAAAAAGATTTATTCCTTCATTTATTTATTTTTGGCAGTGCTAGGTCCTTGTTGCTACATGTGAACTTTAACTAGTTGTGACTGGGGGCTATTCTTCGTGGCAGTGCATGGGTTTCTCATTGTGGTAGCTTCTCTTGTTGCAGACCATGGGCTGTAGGGTACTCAGGCTTCAGTAGTTGGGGCTCGTGGGCTCAGTACTAGCTCAGTAGGTGTGGTGTATGGGCTCAGTTGCTCGCTGCATGTGGGATATTCCAAGACCAGGGGTCAAACCTGTGTCCCCAGTACTGGCAGGTGGATTCTTAACTGCTAGACCACCAGGTAAGCCCACGGCAATTATTTTTTTCTCAGAAGACTGCTGCTAAGTCACTTCAGTCGTGTCCAACTCTGTGCGACCCCATAGACAGCAGCCCATCAGGTTTCCCTGTCCCTGGGATTCTCCAGGCAAGAACACTGGAGTGGGTTGCCATTTCCTTCTCCAACGCATGAAAGTGCAAAGTGAAAGTGAAGTCGCTCAGTCGTTTCCGACTCTTAGCAACCCCATGGACTGCAGCCCACCAGGCCCCTCTGTCCATGGGATTTTCCAGGCAAGAGTCCTGGAGTGGGGTGCCATTGCCTTCTCCGCTCAGAAGACTAAGATCACATATTACAAACATCCTCAATTTACAGTGTTCCTCATTTCCAAAATGAAGATAATCATAGCACCTATTAATTCGGGTTAAGATTAAATGAGTGAATAATTGTAAAGCACTTGGCATAGTGCCTGGCACACATTAAGTGCTATATAAGGATCTGTTACATACATGAATACCATTCCCTCCCCACTTCTCGGCTGTGAGTTTCGCAGTGACTCCACCCCTTCCTCTTTCCCTCCGGTTTCCCAGCACTGTGAGTACAACCTCCCTTCCCAGGCTGCCTGAGTGCATTGATCACCCAGCCCACAGAACACATGGTGCCCAATTCCACGGAGATTCATTTCCTTGGGGACAATGGAAACTGTTCACACACATTCTATTCACAGAGGCTGACACGCTCTACAAACATCCTGATCTGCAGACACAGCTTTCTAGCTTGGAATGTCTTCTGAATGACCACTAAATTAACACAACTGCCAGCCTCCTAGCGTGAGGGTGGCCAACGTTGTGTTCAACCTTCTAACAAGTTGACAAACCCTCACACGGCCGTTTCCTCCCACCGCAAGACTCTGAAGCCCTGGCAATGCCTGGCTGCCCAGACCTCACAGGTTCTGGATCCCCAGATGTGCCCTTTCCACTGGTCGACAGTTCTCTGCAGACTCTGAATACCATGGGTCTGGAAGGCCAGGGACCTTCTGGGCCATCTTGTTCATGCTCAAAATGGCCTCAGCCTGCAGACTCCAGTCACATAAAGGAAAGAGTAGGCACCAACAAAAGGGTAAAAATCTAAAAGAAAGATGGCAAAGAACAGGCTGCCTGCAGGGATTTCTTATACCCAAAGTCTGTCCTGGGTCTGCAGCATATGCCCAGGTCAGAGGGCATGCAGCATGCTTGCTCTGCAGGGGACTGGAATGTTGGGAAAAAGTGTTGTTTAACTGCCATCATGACCTTCCTCGTTGACCTCCGTAACCTGGGAAAAGGAAGGAGGATCAGAGCAAGCTGGGGAAATTCCTGCCACATCTTCAGATCAGCTTTTACCCAACTCTGTCCCTGCTAACCCCAACCCTGATCCTCTCTCATGACCAGCTGCAGAAAGGAAAGAAAATCCCTTGGCTCCAAAATGACATCTGGAGAATCGAAGACAGGCCTCAAGAACGTCTACCCATCTGCCAAGAAACTGCTGCCGAAGGTGGAGGAAGAGGGGGAGGCTGAGGATTACTGTACTCCTGGAGCCTTTGAGCTGGAGCGTCTCTTCTGGAAAGGCAGTCCCCAGTACACCCACATCAACGAGGTCTGGCCCAAGCTCTACATTGGCGATGAGTAAGTGCCCAGATACAGCCTCATGTGTGGTAGCCAGCCCTTCCCAGGTCACAGCCCTTGCTACCTTCCCACCATGAGCTCTTGCTTTCCAGGTTGGTTCTGAGAGAACTCTTTATCAGTTAGGGCTAGGTTTATTTCCCTATTACAGAAAACTCAGAAAAGGGGCTTAAGCAAGATAGAGGTTGGTATGTCTCACATAAAAGATGTGCAGAGGAAGGAGAGCTGAGGCTGGCATCGTGACTCCAGGGTCATCAGCAGCTCAGGCTCCCATGCCTGGGCCCCACCATCCCCCACGTGTGGCTTCCTTCTTCAAGGCTGCTTCGTGACCTGACATCGCTAGCAGGGCTCCTGTCACCAACCGTAGGATCCAGACAACGGGAAGGTAGAGGAAAAGGACATCTTCCCAAAGGGAAGTCCCACCAAATACTTCCCCTCCTCCTCACTGCAAGAGAGACTAGGAGATGTAGTCTGTTTTTAGCTGAGGATAAGACAAGCAAGAATAAAGTCAGTTCTCAGGTAGGTGGCATAAAAGCACATCACCCTCTGTATCAGGAAGTGTGGTAGACCTAGCAAAGTTGAGGTCATTGTACCTTGCTTTAGATTTTTATAGCCACCAGGCCCCACTCTTCAAAAAAATGGGAAGTGCCTACTGTAAATAATAATAGTGATAACAGTAATGTTGTTGTTGGTGGTGGTCATTAAAAGTCGTGTCTGACTTTTTGCGACCCCATGCCAGGCTCCTCTGTTGATGGGATTTCCTAGGCAAGAATACTGCTGGAGTGGGTTGTCATTTCCTTCTCCAGGGGATCTTCCCAACCCAGGGATCAAACCTGTGTCTCCTGCACTGGCAGGCAGATTCTTTACCACTGAGCCAGAAGGAAAATAATAATAGTAATACCTATCATTTATTGACTATTATGTGCCAGGCATTGTGCTAACCATCTTGCATGAGTGATCTCACTTTATTTTCACTACAGCCCAATGAGAGGTCATCTCATTACTCCCATTTTAAAGATAAGGAAACCAAGGCACAGAGTAGCTAAATAATGGGCCCAAGGTCCACAGCTTGGTAAGTGGCTGAGAGCTGGGATTCAAATACAGTTTAGCCTAACTCATAAGCTTTCATCCTGATTAGCACTCCTGCTCCTCCCTCCACCCCCCAGGATTCCAGTTTACAACTCACCTCTCCAAGGATTCAGATGGTACAGGACCCATTCATATGTGATTTTCAATAACTGCTGCTTAAAAGTGTCTAGTCATGGGATATCCAAGGGCAGCATCCCTCTTTTTTCCTTAGTAATTTTAAATGGAAAAAGTTACAAAAATTTATACGCCCTTTTACACTAAATTAAACTAAACAGAGAGTTTTAAAAACAAATTGCATAATCTCCCTTTGTCCTCTCTTAATTCTGCCCTGAGTAACCAGTATTAAGCTCACTTTATGTATATCATGGCAAACATAAGGAAACATATGCAAACACTTAAAAGATTTTTATTTCTTTTAAATAATTTTAGCAGGAAAAAAGGAATTAAATGATTCTGTACTTTCAGTATTCCTTAGTATAGGTGTGCCATAATTTATCACATCATCTCTCAGTTGTGAACATTAGGGGAACCTGGGCTGTCCTAAATAGGGTCTTCATTATTTACTTTAAAAAAAATAATAGCATTATTGAGATATAACTTACATTCCGTAAAACTCACCCTTTTAAAGTATACAGTTCAGTGGTTTTATTATATTCACAGAGCTGTGCAACCACTATCTAATTTCAAAGCATTTTCCTCACCTCAAAAGGAAACCCCAAACCCATTAAGTAATCACACTCCATTCCTCATATTCCCCCAGCCTGAGAAACCACCAGCTTGCTCTCCCTTTCTATGAATTTACCTAACCTGGAACTTCACATGAATGGCCTTTCACGACTGGCTTCTTACGCTTAGTGTAAAGTTTTCAAGGTTAATCTAAGTTGAAGCATGTATTAGTATTTTATTTTTTTCCTGCCAAATAATCTCTGTACTACTTTTGCAACTTTTTTTCACTGCACGGCTTGTGGGGTCTTAGTTCCCCAATCAGGGACTGAATCTGAGCCCTCAGGAGTTAAGAATGGAATCCTAACCACTGGACCACCAGGGAAGTCCCTATTTCTGCAACTTTTATGTGAGTCTAGAATGAGTTCAAAATAAAAAATGTATGCACACACTGTGACTCCAAATATCACTTTAAGAAATGAAACATACAGAAATAAGAGTACCAATACATAAGGATATATGTACAACAATGTTTAACACGGAAGCAGCAATAGAAGGTGTGTGTGGGGGGGATCTGAATATCTTCTAATATTATTAAATAAGTATAGTAAATATACTGTTTTCCAATTTTAAAGGCAATATAAACTCACTGTATAAAGTTATAGACATCTTCATTTCCCTAGGTATAATATGTTGACAAGTGAACTTTCTTCATAAGGGTGTATGGATTGAGATAATATATGGAAATGAGTCTGAGCAAACTCTGAGGGACAGTGAAGGACAGGTAACCCTGGTGTGCTACAGGGTCGCAGAGTCAGACACGCCTCAGTGACTGAACAACGTCAAATACTAGTGTGGTGTCAAGCACAGAGTAAGCACTAAAAAAGATTAGCTTTAATAATAAGATAGTGATTAGTGTTAAAGAAAACTTTTGAATCTCCCAAAACAATCACTGAAGTCCACCACTCCAGAGCCATTGCTGTTTATACGGTAGTAATTTCCTCTTAGACTTTCTATATGCTACTTTTGGTTTAAAATAGTTGCAATCATATGGATTATTCATTTTATCTTTGTCTTTATTCCACACAGCATCATTCCAAAACTTTCCCTTATTATATACTTCTCATATACTTAATTATAATAACTATACTTATATATATCAGATAGACATAATTATCATTTAGCCACTTTTCCTACTTTTGGATATAGCAGTCATTTTCATGTTCTTGCTTTTATGAATAATGCTGCAGTGGACATCTTTAGGTATAAATATATTTTTAATATTTAAGATTATTTCCTTAGATTTGATCCTTAAAAATGGCATAAATGGGGGAAGGACCAGATTGATCCCCAAGAAGCACCTCACTCTTTTGCCCTCCTCTCACCTCAAGAATAGAATGGCTGGGCATTTGCTCAGGAGCCACAATGTTTGGGTCAAATACTGACTCCTATGTGGTCTTGGGCATGTCACTCAAGCTTTCTGAGCTTCGATTTCTTTACCTATGAGATGTGGGTTCGATGGTTTAATATATCGGATGCTGAGCTCAGTTTCCAGCACTGAGTATGAACTATTAGAGATCAGGCAGGTTCTGGAAACTCACTTCACAGTGTGAGAAGAAGGTAAAGAACAGCCACCACACTTTGCCACTAAGGGTCCCTGTGTGTTAAGGGCAGCCCTGGGATAGAAAACACCCCCAGGCACATTTCTGCCATGAGATGCGATCATAAACCCAAGGCCAGGTTGGAAGGAAGGTCCCTCCCTCCTAATGGGCCTCCTCCAGACAGCTCTCTCCACAGACACTGTCCCGGCCTTCCAGGGACCCAAGTGGTCAAAGGCCCAAGGGGGCAGTGCCACATCAAAGCCCTACAAGCCTGTGGGTTCCAGAATTTCTGAAGCATTTCTCAAGCCTAGCTTATCCCAAGGGGATCACCAAATGGGATGCCTGGCGACTCCAAGTTCCCACTGCTTACCAGCCTGGGGAGGGCAGAGATGCACCCCACCCCCTGCCCTGCCCTGCCCAATACCACCACAGCCTGGCGAGCAGAGGTCACAGATGGGAGAGCGATGCGGTTGATGTGAAGTGCGCTGGCCCAGCGCTGGGGGTCGGTAGGCCCCCCTAGGCAGCCACCTTTTGGATGTCCTCATGGAGCAGTCTTCCTCCCTCAAGGGCTCAAGGCACAGCCACCCTCTCCCACGCCTTGGTAGGGGGTCTGAATCTCCAAGTAGGAACTGGAGGGACAGTGTGGAGAACAGCAAAAGCCACTGTCCAGCGGGGATTGAGGCAGAGTTCAAGCCCCCAGTGTGGGTGGCCGCTCTGCATGGCCTTTGGCAAAACAACTTATTGTTCTGGGACTCAGTTTCTTTATTTGTAAAATAAAGGGATAATTTCAAAGGTCCCTTCTAGCTCTGAAGTAAAATTCTTTAAGAAATGTCTTATTAAATAAATTAGGCTTTATTAGGCTCAAGCACATACTTGTTTTATTACTTTTAAGTCATTCAAACTAGATTCAAATTAGGTTAACCAAGTGTTGCCCTCCAGAGCATCAGGGACTGGCATCAATGATGAGATAAGAATAATTCATCACCACTTATCAATCAGCAGTCCGTAAATGGGTGCCTCACAAGTGCTTCTGGATGCTTGAAAGCACTAAATTTCTGTAATTTAAATATTCTAACTTTAATCTCATTCACATCTTTCATTTGCTTAGCAAAATCTTTTTTTCTTTTTTCTCCCTGTCAGTCAGCAGGAGGGCAAGTATCCTGGCTACAGTCAAAGTGAATGCAAATTCCCAGGCAGGACAGGCTCCCCACAGCAAGGCATCATTGAGAAATCTCTCCTCCCTCTCACAACAGAGGCAGTCCTGTGTGCCAGTGCCAGGGCTCTGTGAAGTTGCCCTGCTGCGTGAATGGCGGGGACTCTATTTTTATTAAAATTACAGTCGCCTCCAAGGTCGGCCTTCTAGGGTCATCGACAGACAGCAGCCTCTCCCCATCAAGCCTAACTCTTCAAATGCCTGCACCTGCCCCATTCAGCCTGAGCTCACTTGCCAAGGGGTCTCTCTCTTTCCTCTTTTTTGCTCCCAAGCAGACCATCAGCCTCCAAAGCCAGAGGCATCTCCAAGGTTGGTTGGTCAAAGATGCTGGAGAGGGTTGTTAAGTCACAAAGTTGTATCTGACTCTTTGTGACCCCATGAACTACAGCACACCAGGCTTCCCTGTCCTACACTATCTCCTGGAGTTTGCTCAAACTCACATCCATTGAGTAAATGATGGCATCCAACCATCTCAACCTCTGTCACCCCCTTCTCCTCTTGCCTTCAATCTTTCCCAGCATCAGGGTCTGAGGTGAAGGCAAAGCAATGGCCGAGACAGTCCTCAGATGGAGACAGGACCTCTCACTGGTGTACCCGGACAGCTGCAACCTTTCCTCTCAAAAAGAAAGAACTAATTCAGCCTTGAGGCAGCAAGTAGAGCTAAAATTTGACTGTCTTTTTTTAGGGTGGGCCATGGCTAGACTAGGATGCAGTGAAAACACAGACAAGGTTGACAATTTAACATGCTGAATGTCACCTGAAAGAACTAGAAAATCTGGACTCTGAGCCTCCAAGTACCCAAGGTGACTAAGCACAGCTGGGCCCCAGTCATGGGCAAGGTGCTAGGGGAGAGGTGCCAATGGTCCTGCCCCCACTGGGCCTTCTCACACTGGGTGGCAGTACTTTAGCAAAGGCCCCCGGCAGTGCCAACCATTTCCTTTCACGGTTAGCCGAATGCCTTGTCTAATCATTAATACAACGGTATGTCTTGAAACCAGGCCTTCTACACATTGTCTTTTCCCATTTAGCCTCAATCCTTGGAGGCCTAGAGCCTAGTGGGGTGGGGAAGATGATGGAGAGATTCCTAAGGAGTTAAAAACACAGAGATCACCTTAGGTCCTTGCGACAGTCAATCTCTCCTGAGAACTAAGGATAGAATGTCAATAAAAATCCTGGCATATTGTTAAACACTAAGTGAATATATGACACGTTCATTACTGAAAATTTACACAACACAGACAAAAGGAAGAACATTAAAATTCCCTATAACCCCATTACCCAGAGATAACCACCGATAAATTTCGTTGTACATCTTCCTGTTGCTTGCTACCTCCTCCTTGTTCAGAATTTATCTTTTAACCTTTCAAAGAAACTTGAATATCATCAACATCACTCAACTCCAAGAATCTTGCAAGGAAAGTACTGCCAATGTAATTGGTCCTCTTTAACAAAGAAATCTGAGGGTCCCAGAAGTTCGTTGTTCTGGTTCATGCAGCAGTTTAAGCTTACAAACTACACCTGCGCGCCCTGTGCTTTCTGCAGGGCCTCATAGCCCAACAGCTTCATTATTGGCAAGTAACAGGAACACCCAGAAAACAGACAGCTAGTGAATTCTGTCTTCATATCAGATGAATAGAAGGAGACCAAAAACTAGAATTGTGCCTGTTTTAAAATTCACCTGCAAGGAGTAGGCGTGGCTAAGATTCCAGAGAAGAAGGTCACCATCAGGGTCATGCTCTCAAAATGACGTGCCACCGCAACAAGCAGGGTCACACTCACCAGTGTGTGTCTGAGCTGTGCTTAGTTGCTCAGTTGTGTCTGACTCTTTGCAACCCCATGGATTGTAGCCCGCCGGGTTCCTCTGTCCATGGAGATTCTCCAGGCAAGAATACTGGAGTGGGCTGCCGTGACCTCCTCCAGGGGATTTTCCTCCTCCCAGGGATCGAAGCCAGGTCTCCCACATTGCAGGCGGATTCTTTACCAACTGCCCTCACCTGTGAGGGTATGGAGACCCTCCCCATCAGTAGTGAACGTTCATCAACGCCCAGGGCAGAATCCTGCCAACACGGGAGCAGCTGGTGGGCAGCTGGGGCAGACGTGTACATGCACGTGATGTCCCTCCTCCCCTCTGTGAGAACACACACCTGCGGGAAACGGGCTTCTGGGCAGGGGCTGAGGTATGCAGGATGGGAATCAACAGGGCCTCAAGGGGTCTGAAAAAGCAGGATGCCGGGAGCTCTGTCCAAGGAGACTGCTCCTGTCACTCCTCAAGGTGGAAGGGGTGCTGGGTGAAGCAAGTTTCCTGGAGAAACTGCGAGGGGCTGGAAGGAGGGAGGGAGGGAAGGTCTTTGAGGAAACTGGACCCCAGGAGAAGAGAGTCCCTTCCTTGGCCCTCCAAACGAGATTCAGAATCCACATTTGAGGCCAGAGGTTCACAAGGCAGGAAGAAGTGCCAAAGAGAAGTGGGTCAAAAAGAGGGATAGAACAGTGTTCTTCAAAAGTGAAACTGTACAGGCGATTTCCCCGGTGGCCCAGTGCTTAAAACTCTGCATTTCCAATGCAGGGGGTGCTGGTTTGATCCCTGACAGGGGAACTAAGATCCCACACTGCATAGCTAAAAAAAAATTTCTTTAAAAAAGTAAAACTATACAAGTACAACAAGTGAAAGAGAAAATGCCCAATCGCATCACTAAAATAAATGAATAAAAACAAGACACCTTTTTTTGTCTATGAAATTAGCAATGAGCAAAAATCAGAATGTAAATTTGAACATGCTTTCTAGAAGATAATTTAGTAACAAGTATCAATTGTGTTCAAAACACTCATGCCCAGGAATTCCACTTCAAAAAAAATGTCTTGCAAGGACACAGAGATGTGCTCAAAGATACAGCAAGTTGTTTGTTTATAGTTACTTATTATAATAACCACTACTCTCTCTCCAGGATAGAGACAGAGAGACAGACCAGAGAGAGAGAACACAAACGTCCAAAACTAGGGACTTGAGGAGGGAAAACTGAGGTTCATCTATGGAAGGGAACAGGATGCAGCTACTGTAGGCTGTATGTTGACATAATAAGATGTTCACAGTATATCACCATGCAAAGTTTTTAAACTGTATATATGGTATTACCATCATCATAATATTACCATATTACCACCAACCATTAAATAGAATATACAAATATATTCATGGAAAAACAACTGGAAGATCTTATTTCAAAAGACAAATAGTCCTTATCTCTAAGGAGTAGAAATATGTGTGTTTTTGTATTGAGGGGAGCATATTTGTCTTCCGTGTTCTACAGAGAACATGTGTTAGTTTTGTAATTAGCTGACACTTAAAATGAACAGATTACCAACATCTAGGATTTTTCTTAAACAACCTGAAACTAAGGCTGCTGCATCACCTAGATTCTAAGAGTAATTTCTTAACCCTGGGTTTTTTTTTTGTTTNATTTGTCTTCCGTGTTCTACAGAGAACATGTGTTAGTTTTGTAATTAGCTGACACTTAAAATGAACAGATTACCAACATCTAGGATTTTTCTTAAACAACCTGAAACTAAGGCTGCTGCATCACCTAGATTCTAAGAGTAATTTCTTAACCCTGGGGTTTTTTTTTTGGTTTTTTTTTGAGCTTTTCTCCTTCAACAGAGGCACATTTCTTAGTCTTTCCCACATATCTGAGTAGATGGCCCTGAAAGTTAAGAAAATAAAACAACACAGTGCCAAGCGGCACCCTCCAATCCCACCAGCGACACCCTCCAATCATGCCAGCGACAGATGAGCTGGGTGTCTGGGCCAACTGGGGACCTGCCTCCAAAACAGCTGCTGTCTACTAAGAGTCACTTTATGTATCTGCAAATCCCCTTGCTGCCATTGAGCTGTCACCTAGACTCTGAGTAAGTCAAGCTGGGGGAAATCTTCAGAGGGGTGTGTGAGGACACCACCCCCCATTCTGGGCCCAGGGAGCCACAGAGCCCAAAGACCTGCAACAGGCCTCAGGATACCCACCAGGTCTAATCCTCCNGCTTAAAGTAAGCTCCCTTCTCAAATTCTGCCCTGCCAGGGTAGCTGGAAATGGATCCCCTGGAGTCTCTGAGCCTCACTGAGCGGTGCTGTTGTTGCTTGGGTTCAGACTCGGTTGCCACTAATGGGAAGTCGGGAGGGCTCAGAGAAGAGGTCTTAGGCCTGAGTCTCTCTTCCCTAAGGCACAGCAGCCATCCTTTGAACGCCAGGGTTGGTTGGAAACCCTCAAAGCTGGGGTGCTGCCAAGATGCTAATTGTGCCTGGGTCCAAACCAGACTAATAGCCAAGGGCCTCGATGCTAGAAAAATCTTAAGGAGCTAATCTGAGTGGAAATATAGAGACTTCAAATTCTCCTGCTCACCAGCCTAGCTCATACCCGCCTCTCCCATCCTCCCACCCAAGTCATATTCAGTCTAGTGAACTCTCCTGTAGAAAGCTGACAACCTCAGAAAGACAAATACCATATATCACTTCCATGTGGAATCTAAAATATGACAGAAATGAATCTATCTACAAAACAGACTCTTGGACATAGAGAACAAACTGATGGTTGCCAAGGGGGAGGGGAGGGGCTTGGTGGAGGGATGGAGTGGGATTAGCAGAAGGAGGCTTTTACATATAGAATGGATAAACCACCAGGCCCTACTGTATAGCACAACGAACTATATTCAATATGCTATGAGAAACCATAATGGAAAAGAATATTTTAAAAGACTATATATACATGTATAACTGCATCACTTTTTGTACAGCAGAAATTAACGCAACATTGTACATCAACTATATTTCAATTTTTAAAACTAAAGGATGAGGCTTTCAAGAAAAAAATAAAAAGAAAGCTGACAAGTTATTCTTTGTAAGTGCCAAACCATGAGAATCTGAGTTTTACACTCATAATGTCCAAGTTTGTCAAGGTTAATTAATAACCATCTTTAAAAATCACGGTGCTAGTCCTTGTGCTCCAAATGCAGTTTTAGCTGCCCTAACCCAGGTAAAGGCTACAAGACTATTTTTGAGAGAAGGGCACAGTGTAGGTATGCATCCGGGTGAGATAATATTCCCTGATGACTGCAGGCTGCATTTCAGTGGCATTCCATAGAGGTCAGAGGGGCTTCAAGTCCTTGATCTGTGCTCTGACTTCAGCCCCATGTGTCACACACTGAATTATGGGGTCATCACATAATTCAGGATATACAGTTACTAAGTCTTTCTGGCCACAAGTAGTTGGAAGTAAGAGGCTCACTGACTGACCAACTAGCCTGCTGCAGAAACTGCAACTTGCAGCTGGGCCAAGGCCATGCCTGCTGCAGAGTCTCAGACCTTGTTTTTTATTTTGGTTCAGAAAGCAATGTCAGAGTGAGGGGGGGAAAAAACAAAACAAAACAAGGAGCTGCAGTGCTTGTCTTAGGGGATGCCTCATTTCAGTCATCCTTTTTATGAGTCTATTTATGGACCACCTTTCTGTGTTAGGCACATTCTGGGTTTCCAAGCAGGATCAAAAAGCAACTGGGCTCTGACTTATCACCATAAGGTGAGATTCGCCTTACAGTATTTGAAGTTAACTGAAAACATATTTGACATTAAAAAACAAAAAGATTCAACCACCCGATCCTTCTGATTCTGTTTAATGCACTCAACTTGCCATTACTATATCTTCAACCATCCCCTTAATGGAAGGGGCCTGGCTTCGGAGAAGACAGGGCTGCTTTCAAATTCATGCTGCACAACTTACTAACAATGTGATTTCTAAGCCTTGGTTTCTCCATCCGGTGATGAAAATATTTACCTTGAAAGGTTATAATGAGGATCAGCAGTAACCCACAAAAAGCACTTAGCCTAGAACCGGGCACACAGCAGGCTCTCAGATGTGTTTGATAAAGAAAGGTCGTGCACCGCGAAGCACATAACCACACCAGCACGTGCATATCATCATAATAAAGTTTCCAATCCCCAAAGGGGGGAAAAAAAAAAAAAAAAAAAGGAAAAAAGACATTCCAACTTTGAACTTCAGTGGCATGATACACACATAGGACAGCTTGCCCAGTTCCTGACATGCCATTTTAGAGTCGGCCCCCACTCACTGCTGAATTAGGAAAGAATGGGCTGTGGAGTCATATGCTTATGCCTGGGTAGATCTCAGAGCATCGCTGTGGATTGTGACAGGTAGATGGTGCAGCCAAAAGCATCATGCTAGCCAAGAAAGCATCAAGAGAGAAAAGCATATCCACAGGTCAGAGGACATGAAGGGAGTGTGAGCCTAGACCAGTTGGCTGGGGGTGGGAAGCAGGACTCGACAGGACCCTGTTACCAGGTGGGAGGACTGATTCCTTTCTCTGTGCCCTTTGTATCTGCAAATCTAAAGACTTCAAGCTGAGGGCTCAAACACCAACCCTTCAGGACCCAGGCAGATGCCATAAATGAATGACACTGGCTGTGTGGGAGGCCACGGGGTGCAGGGAGGGGGTTCTTATGGCTAAGCCAAGAGGCCCGTATTCCCTCCACAGGGGACAACTGCTACTCAGTCCTTGCCAGCGATCATCTTGCGAGAATCAGTGCTGATGTGGTAGATCTGACTTTACAGGAAAAGTTTCCAACCTGGATTTTAACATAAAACTGCTCAAATTTTAAGTGTTGGCAACAAGTTGAAAATTTCTTAAAATGCTGCAAAGACCAAACAAAAGAAACCCAATGGCTGTCAGTTTGTAACCTGTGCCCTGAGTAGTCAGAGTAACAAAATAAAATGCTAGTTAGCATCATCAGAGACTCCATTAGTGGAGACAGTATGTGCTCAGCTTGTATGGCACATGCGCAGGCTGCCTGGATGGGTCTTGTCGCACCCTGGAAAACCACAGGATGCTCCTGTAGCATTCTAGAGCCAGATGCACTCGTATGTTTCTTATTATACTCTTGCTGTAAGAGCTGTTGATGGACAGTCTGGCCAAAAGGCAAAGGCGTGTCTTTTTCCTGTCTTTCCTGTTCTTCCTTTAGCTTCAGCTTAGTGCACAGTTTCCCACACCGCCCCTCACAGTCAGTCTCTTTTTGAAAAGCAGAAAAGCATCCCTCGTGGTGCTACGGAGCTGTACTTGTGGTCTGTCGTCAGCCTCACGGGGCCTACCCCATGTCTACTCAACCTTGATCTGACTGTTCTGAAATAACTCACCAAGCAACATCAGTCACTCCTGAAAAATCTTGGGAGATAATCAAGTCCAGTGTCCTGCCCTGAGAGCTAGGGAAACAGAGACCCAGAGAAGTCACATGACATGTTGAGGGTCACAGAGTTCATCAGAGGCCAATGGGCATCCCTTCTGTCACTCAGGCCTCACGGAAGAGTCCTTCGTCCCTATTTTCAGCATCTGGTGACTCTGCAGTATAAGGGGTCACCAAATATCACGAAAAGTGAGACATTCCAGCTGGTTGTAGGATCTAAAACAACTGAATTATCATGCTTCATCAGAAAAAGAAGTACGGACAAAATACTGCCACCAGAGGCCCATTTGGACTGCCTTCTCTGCTCTTGGCATGGCATCCTCAGAGCTGAGTTACTGTGGTTTTAATTTAATGAAATCTTCTGAGAAATCTCAGAGCAGATATCATGGAGGTTCTAAAGATCAGATTTTAGTGTCACCACTCTCCTTTCTTTTCCTTAAACAAACAGTCCATAGGCTGCTTTTGAAGCCATCTTAAAATCTATTATGGATAAGGAAGGTATGAATAAATAAATGAAGTCTGCATTTGAGCAGGAAGCTGATTCTCTGGTGCTTCTGGCTTTAACCAGACCAAGATTTTCAGGGTGTTTTAAGAGTCTCCTGACCCACTGCAGCAAGAATAAGCCTACTGCCTGGCAGTTCTAAAACACGCCACACTTCCTTTTTTTGAGGACTTCCACGGGTGCAGACCATTTTGGGAGGAGAAGGAACTGTGCCTTTGCAGGTTCCAAGGTAGTGAGTGGGAGACAAAGGGCATACCCCTCAAACCGAGGGAATGGGATGGGATGAGTTGGTGATTAACAGGCTTAGCCTATATGACTGATTTGAGTGACCAAGGCCTACCTTCTGGTCACCAGTGAAAACGCACCACTAGGTAAACAGCAGAGATGAGACGGCTGAACAGCATCAACAATGCAATGAATATGAACTTGGGCAAACTCTGGGAGATGTTAAGGGACAGGGAGGCCTGGCATACTGCAATCCATGGGGTTACAGTGAGTTGGACATGACTAGGTGACTGAACAATGAGTGATTCTGGATTTGACTTTTCCTCATAAAACTGTGGGAATTCACTTGTTTCGTATAAGGTCAAAGGAGGAATGCTTAATTGAAATCATTTCTCAAACGTAAGTTGGGGCCTATCAGTGGACTGAGAAATCAATTTAGAGGCTGTGACTAGTATTTCTTGAAAATTTCAAAAGATTAGGAAAGAACAGAAGCCATCAGCATGCCTGGCATGTGGCAGAAGTGCTAATTACTTTGTAAAACTCTTGTCTGAAATACACATACCTCTGAGGCCCCTTTATAGCCTTTACGGTCTCTGGCGGCAGTGGCCTGGGCTTGAATCAGGTCCTGCCACGTCCCAGCTGCATGACTAAGACACAGCACTTCTGTGCACTTCAGCTGCCTCCTTTGTAAAACAGGGGCACTGATTTTATCTACCTTATCAGGTTGCTGTGAGGACTGACTAAAATGCAGAAAGTGCTTGGAAGATACAGGGTGGGCTGAGCCCATGTACGTGTTAGCTGTGAATTTTATGCCAGGGGCAACAGGATGTAACACAGAAGAGTTAGAAAATCACCGATCTAGAAAATGCCAACCCCGACAATGATCCCTTCCCTCAGGGGGCTGGCATCTACCTCGCACCAAGCTCACGAGGATGGCAGCACCAGCACTGCCGTCGTAAAAGCAAAATTCAGCTGAGCGGCATTAGCGCTACTGTCGTAAAACCGAAGTTCAGCGGGAAGGGGCTTCTGCCGGAGCGGAGCTGCTCCAGCTCCTTGCCCCTTCTCTCCCCTTCCTCTCTCCCACTTAACAGACTTCAGGCTCCCTAAAGACATAATGAACTACAGCTTTCGTCTGTTTCTAGTCTTTAGTCATGACAGAAAGAATTACCCTTTTTGCCAGGAAAGGAAGAAACGCTTTAGTTATCAGCAGAGCTGGCAAGGGGCCAGGCAGCCTCTGGAACAGTCCGTGGGGCTGAGAATGCATGAGGTAGCCATTCCACTCCAGGAGCACAGTCATGCCCCTGAGCTGGGCCAGCCGCCCCCAAACCCCACCCAGCGCTGAAGCAGCCAGCCCTGCTCTGGCCCTCTGGCCTTTCTAACCAAGGTGCCCAAGGAAAAGACGGCCACACTGGCCGCTCAGCTACCGGGACTGGAGGCCTGCCTGGTTAGCTTGTGCAGACTGGAAAATGAATCACAATAAAATTCTCTATGAGGCTCCTTCCGAATCAGTGTGTGTGTGTGTGTGTGTGTGTGTAAAATTAAGTTCTCTATGAGGCTCCTTCCAAGCGTGTGTGTGTGTGTAGGCCACCAGTGGGGTTCTTATGGTGGTGCAGGGTATACAGGCCTCTCCAGCCCGCGTAGGTGGCAAGAGAGAATCTCGGTGCCTAGAGTTCACCCCTTTTGCTTGTCTTACGCTGCTGTCGCCACTGACTGTCAACTCTATCTTGGGCTTGGTCCCATGAGCTGAGGGATGAGGATGAAAGGGACACAGAGCCGCGTCCCCTCAGAAGTGTTCTTTGCCAAGCTCTTCGTATCTCCTGACGGTGCTCCACAAACCCAGTGACATCTGTTAACATCTTTCTCCTTGGTCATCCTTCCAGGCCTGGGGCCTGAGACTTCGGAACAGCTTTGGGGTCACACAGCTTATGCTTGGCCCCAGCAAACAGATCCTAGAAGTGCAGAAGAGGGCCACCACTGCGCTGGGATGGTGGCATGGCAGTGCAGAGGACAGCCAGAGAGGCTAATCGCCAGGGCACAGTAGCAAGGAGCCACCGCGCAGGAGGGTCTCAAGAACAAACTGCTTTGAACTGTTTCCAGCGGTGGCACCATCTTTCTGGGTGACCTCTGGCAGTCATTTTGCCTCCCTGAGGCTATTTCCCTATCTGTAAAGCAGGGATGAGAATACAACCTTGAAGGTTGTATTAAGGATGAAATGAGATAAAGCATGTTGATGCGCTCTGTGAACTCTGCCCTAGAGCACTGCCAAAGGGAGGCCTGAAGGATGGAAAGCTGCTTCTCATGGCGGCTTCTCATCAGGCCCAGCTGTTGCCATTGATGGTGACTAAAGGGATCTTTTTTCTAGTGGAAATTCTTCTAGATCTCCAGTTTTCAAATTTTACAGTCTCAGATCTCTTCCACACTCCTAAAAATTACTGAAGGCCTCAAAAAGCTGTCATTTATGTAGATCTATCAATCTTTATTAGAAATAAAAACTGAAAAATTTGAGAATATTCGTTAAAAAAATAAAGTAAACCAACTGCATATAACAATGTTTTTATGAAAAATTACATTTTCCAAAATAAAGTTAGGGAGAATTGTGGCATTACTTTACATTTTTGCAAGTCTTTTTGATATTAGACTTAAGAGAATCCAAGTGGGTTCTTATATCTGCTTCTGCACACAATCTGTTGTGATACAGTGTCTTGATGGAAGTATATGAAGAAAACCCAACCTCACTCAGATATGTAGTTGGAGAAAGAAGAGATATGTTAACAGCCTTTTCAGAAAACTGTGGATATTCTTTGATATTACACCAAAACTTGACAAATGATAGCTTCTTAAAGGCGAGTTGTAATGTGGGATTTGAAACCATATCTATAAATGTCATATTCTGTTACATGAAAATGCATTGGTCTGTCTTGAAGTTGGAATGGATTTTTTTACCCATCATGATTCTGTAATATCTCATATTGGTCCCACAGAAAATCTCATTCACTGAGTTAGGCAGATCTTTGAAATGTTGACATTTTTCATTGTACATTGTCAAAAGACACATTTGTTAATATCACTGCTGATCTTAACAGAAAAATCCTAAGAGTATTGTGAAACTGTCAATCTCACAGTGGTAGATACAAGTTTTCCCAAAATTCTAATTTTTACTTGAAAGCTTGCTTTTTTATCACTGGCAACAGATACTGTCAATTGTTTTCTTTGATGTGACAGGCTCACTTTGTTCACTTCTGATAAAAAGTCTGCCAAACACCTAAGTTTGAATTACCATAGTTTTTCTGTCATTCATTCTTTTAAGTAAAAATGGTATTTCATGAAACATCATAAGCTGAATTAGCAAAATTCAACTTGCAACTCAATCTCTCATAAGCTTTTCCTTGCGATAACAACTCTACTTTGGTTTGCAGCTTAAGTGCTTTGGATGTATATCCCATTTCATCACACAGAATATTAAGAAGTGTAACCAAGGGCTGAAATTTGATAAAATTAATTTTTGCTGCTTCATCAAGGATATTCTTAAGGGAAGTTGGCTTGTTTTTCCCCCATGTGTGCCCGGTGGGGGAAACGCAACGATTACTAGTCTAGTTCAGTGCCTCTGCCGTGATTCTCACTAAGGCACCAGCAATTCCTCCTCCTTGCCTTTGCACATCAGTGAAAAAGTCAAGCAGTGAACAAGGCAAATATCACTATAGTACTATTTTGAAAATAATGTTAACGCTATAGATCTCCTCAGAGTATCCTGGGAACCCCCAGGGTCTTAAATCATGCTTAAAGAGCCACTGGTCTAGATGACGATTTCATCATCTAGACTGTAAGAACAGTTATCCTGTGGTTGTACTACATGACACGGTAAAATTATTTTTGAAAAATCTTATCTTGTAAATTTTACTGACTTGATTTTGCTCACAGCTGACCTGAGGTTGCTGCCCCTTTTGACAGCTGAGGCTCCACAGGCTGAGTGGCTAACCCCAAACCCAGGTAGTTAGGAGCAGAACTGACTCTGGAACCCAGGCCTGCAGGAGAATAGGCTAGGGTTCTGTAGGCAGACTGGGTCATGTGGATGCTCACAGATACCATGACAAACAGACCATGCCCTCTATCTCTTAGGACTGTGGGTAACTTTCTCCTTACTGAGGTTAAGTGCATCAGGACTGTAAATGGTGCAGAAAGCCTGCATTTCTCCACAATCCACCTGCGGTCATGGAAGGGATGGAGTGTATCTGCTTAAAGTGGATTATGGTTCATCCATACAGAGGAACTCTGTGCAGCAACAAGAAAAAATAACAAAGAGAATTCTTCAGAGGCTGATATACAAAGATCTCCAAGACACATTGTTAAATGGAGGAAGCAGGGTACAGAAAAGTGTGTAAAACTTGCTACCTTCTGGGCAAGGAAAAAAGAGAAAAAAGTATGTTTTTGCTATGTATATGCACAGATACTTCTCCATAAGAAGAACTGGTAATACTTGTCACTTTGGGGAACTGAGGAGTGGGTGGGAGGGAGACTTTTCAATGGGCACCGTATTATACATTTTGAAATCTGAACTCTACTGGCTGCCCTATTCAAAATAAGCACTAAGAAAATAATGTATTATAAACATGAAGAAATTACAAGTGAGCACACACACAAAAATCATTACTCCTGTGCGCTGATGGAGCTTTCACTAGGAGGCGCTTTGGCAGGTAGGAAGCATCAACTTCAAGCCCTCCTCCTCCTTACCAAGGCAATGATAACATCTGCGGGCCTTTGATATGAGCCAAGCAGTGTACCAAGTGCTTTAAGCAAATTGCCTTTACAAGGACACTAGTGAAGATCCTGATGGTATTCCCACTGTACAAATGGGGAAGCTGGGGCTCCCAGATACTCAGTAAGTTGCCCAGGGTCCTACAATATGGGAGAGGGGTCAGGATTTGAGCGGGTTCCACCTGAGCCCCATACATACGCTCCAACCTCGAGGCCACGCTGCCTCTCCAATGTGGGTCTTTCTTCTCCCCTCTCCGTTTCAGACAAGATCCTGGTTCACTGCGCCATGGGCCGCAGCCGGTCGGCGACTCTGGTCCTGGCCTACCTGATGATCCACAGGAACATGACCCTGGTGGACGCCATCCAACAAGTGGCCAAGAACCGCTGTGTCCTACCCAACCGGGGCTTTCTGAAGCAGCTCCGGGAACTGGACAGGCAGCTGGTGCAGCAGAGGCGGCAGGCCCAGCCCGGGGAGGACGCCGGGAAGAGCTGCGCGCAGGAGCCGTAGGGGCCCCTCGCGGGGCCAGCTGGCCGTTTGGGAACGGACAGGGAAGGCTGAGAACAGCTCTGCCCCGTGACTTCTTTTGTCGCAGAGAAGGGACATGAAACCTAAGCTTGACTCCTTGCAAACAAACTTCCTGGGGGCTGGTGAACAGGGGGTTATTCCGGGCTCCGGGACGAGCCCGGCGCCCTGCCTCACTGCACACGGCGCGGACGGCTTCCCAGCACAGCTGGTTACAGGTGAGCGCGCAGGCGCCGTTCTTGTTTTCTGGTTTTTTTTTTTTTTTTGAAAGATGGAAGCAGAGAAAAGGACTTAAAAATCTGTTGACATTGTGCTGTAATTAAACATTTGGCTTTGTCTGAAAGTCACATTCTTAAAAATATAATTTTAAAATATAACTTTATTTTCTAACCACAGAAAAAGTGCCTGGGTGTTACACGGTCCGCTCCTGGGGTGGGGAAGTGCGGGCAACAGGGATTTCCTTAACAGCGGCTGCTGCGTCTTCTTTTCGATAGACTCCACAGGCTCAGGTCACCATCCAGAGATGCTGCTCTCTGCAAGCTGTAGACAGCAGTTTATCTGGGAGGGGTGGGGAGTAGGGTCCTGGGACCCTGCACAGAGGACCCCTCTTTGGCTTCCCCGGCCTTCCTCAGGGAGCCAGGGCGGTTCAGAAAGTCAGTCAGTCGTGTTGGACTCTGA
The DNA here is from genome assembly GCA_006410875.1 of Neotragus pygmaeus. Lineage (NCBI taxonomy): Eukaryota > Metazoa > Chordata > Mammalia > Artiodactyla > Bovidae > Neotragus > Neotragus pygmaeus. Next base: position 2,309,419 of record SJYV01054457.1, read on the forward strand.
TCCCATGGACTGTAGCCCGCCAGGCTCCTCTGTCCATGGAATTCTCCAGGCAAGAATGCTGGAGTGGCTTGCCATTCTCTTGTCCAGAGGATCTTCCCGACCCAGGGATCGAACATGGTTCTCCTGCATTGCAGGTAGATTCTTTACCGACTGAGCCACCAGGGAAACCAATAATTTTGAAAAGAGACTTTGGGGGACTGGAAATCTTTGATTTTGATTCCAGTCCAAGAAACACGAGCTTGTTTTCCGTCCCGGTATGAAGTATTTACATCTGTGTTTGCCCTGGAATGCGCAAACCAGGCAGCCTTGTGTGCCTGCTCCCCACCCCCAGCCCAACTAATCCACTCACCACGATCGCGTGATTCTCATTCTTGAGGAGAAAGCAGCAGCAGGAACAAAGCTGGGGGAGATGTCTTCTAGAACTAGAAACTGGAAACCAGAACCCAAAGATGCTGATGCCAGTAATCAAAGAACAGAAAACCTGAAATGATAATGGCCTACGGGGAAAACAGGAAAATGAACCCACTAGGAGCTCAGCAGCTTTATAAAGCCACCCTGTGACTTTAGGGAGCTGCCCTGCTTTTGTGAGCCCTCCTAGGGCTCCCTGGGATTGCCCATGATCTGCTCTGGGGTCACCTTGGCCCATAATGGATCCTCATAATGACTCAGATTTGGGTGAGGGGAGCCCTGTACACAGGCTCTTGGAAAAGTGATGTGGACCAAAAGGGATTCTAGTGGCCCCTACTTAAACTCTCCCATTACAAGATCACAATAGCTCTTCTACATTCAGCTCTTATCTCCTAGGTCTGACCATTTCTGATCCAGAAAGAAATATTTCCATTTTAATGTTACTTTTATACATCATCATGAAGTATTTATGAATCCATATGTGGGAAGGATAGGTCCATTGGCTGCTGGTGTCCCTCAGAGGGTTCTTGTGTTTTCTCTCCACCTTCCCACATGTTCCCACCTTTGTGGGGCAATGAGTCCTGTTGAGCAAAGCAGATCACTTTGAAGCTAAAGCCTGCCCTCTTTAATATAGGAGCCAGGGGTAGAAAAAAGGAAGAACAGAAGTTTTTGCAAAAGCATTTAAATTCTTCAGAAGTGATATATTCATTTGGTCAACAAATATTTGAGAACCTACGGCATGCTAAAAGTTGGGTTAGGAGGCCAGTGCAGAAATGTCTGTTGTAACGACGTGGGATGAGGGAAGCAGGTACTGAGGGAGAGAAGCAGTGGGGATGAGGCAGGGGAAAACCCACTTTAGACCTGAGAGGATGGGGTGAGATGAGACTTCAAGGAGAGCACCTTCCAAATGGGGAGGAAACCTTCTAGGCTGAGGAACAGCACAGGTGAAGTGGCACCGAGGTGGCAAAGAAGTGTGTTTTTACCCAGTGGGAGTGTGTTTCAGTAACTGCCCATCAGTGAAGCTGGAGCTTGTGAGTGAGACAGGAGATGGATACAGAACAGTAGAGACACTGGATTTTATTCCAAGAGCAAAGTATAACCACAATCAGTTTTTAAGCAGGGGAATGGTTTGATCTGTGTTTTAAGAAGATCATTCTGCAAAGAAGAAAGTCACCTTGGCTGAAATAGAGAGAATAGATTGTAGGGAGATGGGGCAACCAGAAAGAGGGTGTTGAACTGTTGACAGGAAAGAGGAAGGTCATCTGGACTAAGATAGCACCAGGCGACTAGCATTCAAGATTATGTTAGAATTATCCTGGAGAACAGACAAAGCCTGCTTTGAGGGCCAGGACTGGAAGGCAGTGATTGGGTTTCTTGGTGGTGCCTTAATACTGAGATGGGGTTGACCAGGGCAGAAATGGAAGGAAGGGCTAGAGCTCACCAGTTACATCATGTCTAAGACTTACAAAAGATGGCCCATGATTTCACCTTCAATCTAGAGAGCTCAGAGGAAGATCCACTGTTAGCAATATAATCCTGGGTGCTATCTGCATAGAGGTGGTGTTTGAAGTGATTTGACTGGGTGAGATAATGAGATAAAACAGAGGAAGCCCTAGTGCCTGAGTGCTTGGGTGTTGGAGGGAGAATAGGGAAGATGGAGAAGGGAAAAGGAAAACCAGGAGTGCGCTGCAAAGAACCTGAAGCTCCTGCTTCATAATGTCACTACTTGTACTGTAAATCAGTATTGCTTGTAACAACAAAGTAACCTATATTTGTATAGCACCTAACAGTTTTAATACGTAACAGCATTATGTATTAGTTAGCTAAGCCTTTAAATCAGAGAGCTGATAAATTATGGCCTTCTCTCAGAGTAGACTGTTCTAGAAAAAAAGACTTATGATTTGGAGACAAATTTGTTTCTGCTCACAGATTTCAGTTCAGTGTGTTTGGACAATTAAGTTAGCTTTTTTGCCCCATTTCTTGCAAAGGAGGATATTTGTGACTTATTTTTTTCTTGTGATATTATGAGTCATTTTTTTCTAAAAGCAACTGTTGGCAAGGAAGCCAATGCCTTCACATCTGGGTAGGTATCACCTGCGCCAGGAAAAAGGCCAGGCTGGCAACTGACAATCACTTGTTTAAAAATTCTTCTAAATGAAAGAACACATTACTGGGTTTAGAAGGTATGGCCCGTTGATGGGTCTCAACCTAATAATGACTCTGATTCTCCTGATGAATCAAGTTCCTGTTTCCTGGGCTCCCTGGTGTCACATTTAAGGCTGAGCTGATTTCTCTTAAGTGAGAGGAGGCAAGTGCAGAGCAGGCTCAGATCAGCAGCTTCTCTCCCACCAACCCTTTCCATCTGTGATGAATGTTAGGACTTGGGGCCTGCAGAGGGGCTCCCACCCCTGGCTATGCTGCAGTCCCTGGGGAGCCTGTAGGACACCAGGAATCCCCAGTACCGTTCTTAAATTCTGGTGCGGCAGGTCTGAGGCAGTGACTGGGACTTGTCCTCAAGCTCCCTGGAGGACTGTGAGGCAGGCAGAGTGTGGTAAGCCCAGGCGCCACACAAACCATAGGGTGTGGTTACAAGCCATTGCAATACGTGGAACAGAGGACAATCTCAGTCCCCAAAGAACCTTATTTAACACAAGAGAAGAGACTAAATATGAGACGGTTTCTAGGTGGGGCCTGTGGAAGGTTCTGCAGAGTTCCCCATCAGCTGGTTAGCAAATCCCCGCAAGCCCCCTACCCCTCCTAGGGGCAGACTCTTGCCTGAGGTGTGGATCCACTGGGTTGCTAAGATCCTTGGCAGCTCTAGAACCGATGCCAGCAGCTGATTCCAACAACAGCACACCATCAATTCCTGCTCTGAAGGAGGAGGAGAAGTTTCCTTTCCTACCAGAAAAGCACCTTAAACGTTCTCTTCTCCCCTTGGTGACAACAGCCTTTGCAGAAGTGTCTTCTTGGAAGCCCTCCCTCCAGCTACTACAGATGTTCCCCCGCTTGCTATACAGTTTTGGGGAGGAGGAACCAAAAGATAAAATCTTGACACCAAGCCCAGACTGCTTCATAACTGCGGGAGAAAAATAATAAGGGTGAGTGAGTGCACGAGGCAAAGCCCTCCATCGGGACCCGTGACCCCGCGCTGTGCGCACTGTCCTTTCCACGAGGGTGCCGAGTCAAGCATTCGTTTCTGGCTTGTCACTTAATCATCAAATGTTTTAACAGTCAGACAGGGCTTTTTCTGAATGCCATAATGTTTGTGAACAATGACTTTTTTCCCCCTAAACTTTAGACTAAAAATAACATCCAATCACTCATTCACGACAGAGCAAAACTTGCATGTTTAATTCGAGAAAATGATATTTCAAACATTCAAGTCCAAATTGGGTGCTTTTTTTTTTTTGGTATTACTGTTTATAAAAATGAAGTTTGCTACCAATGGACTAGGCCCTGAGGGGATTTTATACAGACTGTACAAACGAGGCAGCTGGATATTTGGGCAGGATCCCTGTGCAAATGAAGATCAAAGTCAAAAAGAAAAAAACAAATTCACTTTATTTTAAAGACAATGATTGGCATACAGAAGGTATGCACTAGCATAAAATAAACTTTCATGAAAAGCATTAAAATCCATTATAAATTAATTTATTAAATAGGTATTTGGTATATGTGATGGTTTTATTAGATATTACTCTTATTTATTGCCAACCCCTCCCACAAAGTCAAAACAAATCAGAAAATCTCTTAACTCCGATTTACACTAAATAATTTATTTTCCCAAAATGTGAATGTGATCTGAGATGTGACACATGATATACAGTTCAATTGGTCATTCTCTATCAATCATAATATGACAGGACACAAGAGGCTAAAAATGGCTCATCATAATTTATTTTATGTTAAAATGTACAGCTTTTTTTGTTTTTTTTTGTTTTGTTTTTTTTTTTTTGAAGTGACTGACTAAAAAGAGAACAGATAAATACAAGAGTGTCGCTGGCTCCTATTTTATACAAGGATTACGCCTCTCCTGCTTGGCCCTTACAGTCACCCTGTACAGGTACAAAGGCTACAAAAAAGGAAGCAATATAAACAGACACAAATAACTTTTTTTTGCCTTTTTTACATGCGATTTGTAAGCTTAGTTTGAGCTATTCACAAGCTACTTCTCTATTTTTCCTTAAAAAATAACTCCAATATTTTATAAAGATAGAAAAATCTACAGATGGAATGAAAATGTAAAGTTAGAGGCATTTCCATAAAATAGCAACTTTACACCAAATTCACTATTTTTTTTAAATCCTGCCAAGTATTTGGACATATATGAAATGTTTCAAAACCTGACAGATAAACACTGAGATATGCTTCATTCAATAAACAGAAGTCTGCATTTATAAAACAGAAAGCTGCCTTTTTTTCCCCCAAAGAAATCTGTCACCAAAATGGAAAAGGGTCTCAACTTTACACCAAACATTTAGCAATAAAACCCTTTTGACTAACCAAATGGGAATAGCTTTTATAGCTCTTTACAGTTTTATAATTAACAAAAATATAGTTTTTTTTTTTAACCCTCAAATTAGGGCACCCTAATCAAGGCAAAAAACTTAAGAAATGGCTTACTGTTAGCACAACACTTGTACAGTACTACAAAATGCACTGTCACTAACAAAGACATTAGCGGCATGCTGAAGTGTCACCTCAAACAAAATATACAGTAACTGAAAACGGCAAAGGCATTTACATGGAGTGGACAGGGAAGAAAAAAAAAAAGCTCTAGGTTCAGTATTAAAACAGATAATTTGGGGTGGGGCGGGGCTTGATATCCACATTATTTAATGGAAGCAGTCACAGCGAGTGGCTGCCTCCATATGTAGTCCAAAGAGAGGCTTTCCTTTGCAGAGAATTTCATATAAAAGTAACAGAAACAAAGGTACCAAAAAAGAAAAAGGAAAAAAAAAAGATAAAAAGAAAAACAACTTTATAAGGCTTTCTGCTGCATACAGCTTTTTTTTTTTTTTTAATAATAAATGGTGCCAACAAATGTTTTTGCATTCACACCAATTGCTGGTTTTGAAATCGTACTCTTAGAAGGTATTTGTGCAGATCAATCCAAGAGAGATGCCCAGGGGTTTTGTGACTGCCCGTGTTGCCTACCGTCTCATGTAGGACCCGTTGAGAGACTGCTTGGACATGCCTGTGTTCATGTAGCCATGGTGGCCGGGGGCCGTGTACATCATGTTACTGTGGGGTGGGGTCTGCATCGGCTGCTGGGCATATGGCTGGGTCCCCATCATGCCCATCTGCATCTGCATAGGGTACTGGGGCGTCTGGTTCATGTAGCTATGATTGCTGTGGTAGCCACTATTCATCATCGGCTGGGACATGCTGTACCCATTCATGGCATTCAGAGTGTTCATGTTCATGTTCACAGAGTTGACGTTGTAGGCTGGGGATGGCATCAGGTTCACACTCATGTTCATGCCCCTCTGCATCGTTAAAGTCCGAGCAGGACCCTGCATGGCTACAGTCTGGGAGCGCCCATAGATTTGCGACTGATGGCTGGCAGCGGCTGGTGACAGAGATGCCGATTTGGTTCTCATGGAGACGTGGCCCTTGCTGGCAATCTGGGTTTGCAGTCTTTGGCTGTGGGAGATGCCAATATTTGATGCAGCCATGTTCCGTTGCAACAGAGGTGGTGGCAGATTCATTGGAGGAGGAGTCAGGTTGGGGGGTGGGGTCATGGTAGCTTGTGCTTGGGGTCCCCCAGGGACGGAGTGTGGAGACTGAGAAAGCTGAACAAGCCCTGTGTTACTTAATGGTGTGGACAAAGAGGCACTGTTTGCATAGGAAGTTACAGCAGCGGAATGGCTGTAAGGCAATGAATGATCAATAAGTGTATTAGTTAACTGCTGTAGTTTGGCAAGGCTGAAGGTGGCTGACGGCTGTGGGTAATGCCCAGCCCCAAAATCACTCTGACCCATCCGTTCATATAAGCCAAGGTTGGCATTGCCAGTCTCGGGCATCTCGGCCAGCTGCATGGGCGGCGTGAAGTTAGCAGCCATGCTGCACTGCGCCAGCTGCTGGCTGCTGCTTGGCGGCCTCTCCACCACACAGCCTTGAGGAGACTTGACGCTGCAGGTCGGGGGGGAGCTGATGCTGGTCTGCTGCAGCATGCTGCAGCTCCCGCTGATGTTGGACATCTGCTGAGTCACAGCACAGCTGCTCTGTGTCAGATTGCTGGAGGTGAGGTTGCTGTAGGAGCAGCTGTTCTGTGAAGAGCCGTTTCCACAGATGCTGCCGCCCATAGTAGAATCATAGCTGCTTGGGTTTTCGTAGTTCTCGGTTGTGCTCTCAATGCTGCCCAGGTCACTAAACCCGCTGTCCACCACTTGCTGCGAATGATCCGAAACGGACGGGACGTCCATCATTGGACTGGTTTCCATGTTCTGCAGAGACGGCACTGAGATGGCACTTTGATCTGGGCTGATTTGGGCATAGCTGTTTTCCAGGGCAGGGACGCTTGGGCTGTTGACAGAACGTACTGACTGGCCTGGGTGGGAATGGACGGATGAAACTGGGCTGCTGTGGTCTGACTGCTGGCAGTCATCTAGAGTGGCGGAGATCTGTGGGCTTTGGTCTGCATGGGTGTAGTTCTGTAGGCTTCTACAGGCCTCTTGAGTCTCGGCACAATCCTGAAAGGTGTCGTCCTGTTCACTGTTCTCCTGGGTCAAGGACTGAACCGCCTGGACGGTCTCAGAGTCAATCTCCAAGGTGGCTGTGTTTCCCTCTTTGAACTCGGAATCTGCTTCTTCACTGTTCTTTTGGTCCTGCTTCTGTGCCTGCTCTCCTGGGGGTTCCTCTTCAGATTCTGGGGCAGTTTCAGGGGCTCCTGCAAGCTCCTTAGGTTCACTATTACATGAAGCTGGGAGGTCAACACCACAGTCCATTAGGACCTCTGGGTTTGAATGACTAGGCTGGGCACTAAGGTCTAAAAAAGCCTCCTGGTTTTCCAGTACTTCTTTGAAGGCTTCTCTTGGGTGTTCTTCCTTCACTTCAGCAGACTCCATGTGACCGTCATCCTCATCATCGGCATCATGCCCCTCGTTGTGAGATGGCTCTTCCTCCTCTTCCTCCTCCTCTTCGTGATCATCCGAACGCACAGGGTCTTCTTTGTCCATGCAGACTTCTGGCTCCTCTTTTTCCTGACTCTTGGCACCACTGGGGTCTTTTTCTACATTTCCTTCCTCTTCCTCTTCTTCCTCCTCCTCCTCTTCCTCTTCAGGTTTGATTAACTCGTCTTCAGGTTTTCCACCTGGTGATTTATTTGGACTTATAGGTGCACACGTCTCCTCCCTTCCGTTTTCGTCCTGAGGCAGCAGGGGTTCCACGGCTTCCTTGACCCCCTCCTCAATCCTGGTGGAAGTGGGGCTGGTTTTGTCTGCTGGAGTCTCCTTCTGTTCTTCCGCTGTTACCTGGTCATCAGGCTCCAAGGGTGTTTCTGGCGGCGTGTACAAGTTCAGTTTAAACCCAGTCTTCCTCTCTTTGTTTGGCCTCCACTTAGACAGAGCACGCTTTGTTCCTTTTGGCCACTGTTTGCACTTCAGAGGTTCGGGATTGTCTCTACTGGCTTCTTTCAAGTTATTTGCACCATCATCCACTTTGTCTTAGTGAGGAGACAGACAAAAAGGGGGAGGAAGGAAAATAAAATCTTAGAAAGCATCACCATAAATAATTTGAATTCATTCTTCTAAATATCAAATACTGCTTTTCAATTTAGCACTTTAAGCTTTGATGCTAAAGATATAATAAAACCTAATACAGAATAATATTGTGGTTAAAAAAAAAAACAGGAAATAACCTAGGTCTGGAAAATAATACATGCTGCACACACCATATACCCACCCGCCCCCACACATAACCCATTCTTCACACAAAGTTGTGCTTTTTTATAGGAAGCACATAAATAATAATGTGCTTATATTATTATATAATATAAGCAACTATAATAAGTTTATTTCAGTTTAACAAACAAACTATTCTCGAACACAAAAGCCTGGAATTCCACAATATGAAAAGAATCATTTTGAATATTTGCAAATTAGGAAATGCAGGGGAAAGGGGTTAAAGTTAGCTCATATCCCAATCACAACTAAACTGGAGAAATGAATACAAGTCTAGCTTGCATATTTATCCTGAGAAAGTGAACTTCTGCTTGCGGACATTTACTGGTTTGAAATGATCTCAGATGACATTATTTTCTTTGATTTGAATATTCTCTCTGGCATAAAAATAAACTATGTACCTCTGAAACAAATGAATAACTAAATAACTAAAACATAAATACATTTCTAATCTACTTCAGGATCATTACTGCCTGACACACACTATAATGTAATTACCTTGAAATTATTGAACATTTAAAATACAGGTATTCCTTTTATCACTAATTCTATCCACACTGCATTTTGGATCCATGTGCAAATGTGTGGTTTGAATATTAATTAAGAAACAAACCATAACTGTCAGGTTCATTTTAGCTCAGCTAATCTTATTTTTACTGTTAGTTGTATGTATGTATGAATATAAATATATTTCTATAAAATATATATATATATAAACATAAGCAAGCAAACAAGTAAATATATGAATAAATACAAATATAAAACACCCAAGTCTTAATATCTTTATAAAATTAATGACCATATCGATCTCCTGCATGCATGCTCAGTTGCTTCAGCCGTGTCTGATTCTTTGTGACCCCTTGGACTGTAGCCCACCAGGCTCCTCTGTCCATGGGACTCTCCAGACAAGAATACTGGAGTGGGCTGCCATGCCCTCCTCCAGGGGATCTTCCCCACCCAGGGATCAAACCCAGGTCTCTTATGTCTCCCTGTGTTGGCAGGCAGGTTCTTTACCACTAGCCCTACATGGGAAGCCCCACTGATCTCCTAGAGGGTTCAATTTAAAGAAAAAGCTTCATAAAGAGAAACGGTCTTCTTAGAAACACTGTTTTGGAGAACAAAACAAGATCTAATTAATAATCAGTGAGGAACAGAGATCCCTTTTGCCAGAATGGAGTGGTTTCTAATCCAATCAGTGCAGAGCAGCGTAAACACTGAGCTCACTTATGTAATAAAAGGGTTACATATAAACTTACCTGTATGTATCACATTCAAATGGGCTAACTGAAAAGATATGTACTACAGACTGATTCCTTTAGAAGTGCAAAGTACAATACCCAGTTAACAGATCTCTCAAATGGTTTCATTTCTATTCGCACAAACAGGGAACAGGGATGCCAGTGACTCTAGACTCCACATTCTTATTCCACATGCTACTAGATCTACTAGCATTTTTAGGAAAAGTCTGCTAATCAGAAGATGAAATTTCTAATAACTATTTTTTAAGAAAGAAGATCCTGAAAGGAATCAGGTATAATACAGCCACTTGGAATTTGTTAAGGCAAGTGGCACAAAGCAGAGAATAAAGGCAGTGATGATTCATGTATAGACTCATGAGAAAACAGCTAAAAAGTGGAATAAGGTTCAAATTCCATGCCGAAAAATGACTAATGAACAGGCTTGGTTCCTCCATACCCAGAGTGAGATGTCACTGCCTCCACAAACAGGTATGTAGCAATAGCATTGTTGTTAATTCAGAAAGTCAAGGAGCTACCTGCTCATGTTCTTAAAATTGTGGCTTTTCAAAGGCAAGAGTGATAACCAGTGGTTTCTAGGAAAGTGAGATGGCCTGTTCTCTAGACTAAAATAAAGTAAGGTTTTGAACAGAGTCATTTCAACTGGAGAGTAGAGAGACTGTCCCACAAATCCTCATCATTTAGCTGGGAGCTCAAGCTCCCAGCCCAACAGGCAAGGAATGGTTTCTTTTAAATAGGGCATCAAAGAGGAGTCAATAGTGTTTCTTTTTTTTTAGAAGATGGGGTGGGATGTCTCTGCAACAGCAACTGTTAAACAGTAATTTGAAAGGAAAGATAATTTCCTGATTTACACATTATCCTATATTATCAAAGCCAATACTGATGGCGTGAGTAGGTTTAAATGACACCATTGATTATGATTCATCATCAATTTACTAATATTTGTTTTCCAGGGAAAAACATTCAGTGCTCACATCAATAATAATATATACCCTGATTTCAGAATTATTAGAATCAAGGAAGTACAATGTGTTTCTTATTGACAGACTTCAAAGTTTTTGAGGATAAGCCAATTTCTGGAAAGATGAACCCACCTAGAGGGATGTTCTGGCCTTAGAAGTTGTTTAACATAAAATCCAATTCCAGGAAGAAGGGATAGAACCTTTTATGAATGAGAAAGGACAGATGAGCACTTATTTCTGGTGGGTCGGTATCACCTCAGAGATGCCTTTGGGTAGAATTCAGGTGCCTGGTTTTTGGCAATAACAGACAGAAATTCACAAGGGTAAGGTTTTTATAATTCCTCCACTTACTTCTACAAGGGTCAGTATTCTTAAAGCAATGATTGTCTTTTCCTTCCCCTTCCTCTGTCTGTCTTTTCTTCCCAGGCTGATGTTGGAACGCTTTTCTCAGCACTGGCTTCCTGCCGTCCTCCTCCACTTCAATCTCACAGGTAGGCTCCAGCTGTGGCATCGGCCTCTCTTCGTCTGAGTTGTCAAAGGGCTCATTCAGTACTTCTGTCGTCTCAGAAATGGTCTCAGTTGTTACACTGCTGTTGATCCTCCTGCGTTTACGACCCCTTTTCTTCTTTAGTACAAAAGGCCTCTGAAATTAATTCCAAACATAATACATCAGAGCTCATGAGAAATTACATTGCTGAGTTGATATGCGGCAAACATGTACTGAACGCGTGTCTGAGACTTACACGTAAAGACTTCTGTAATGCCTTTGTACTTAACCTTCCATTTGATGTTTAACATCCCTCTCGGGCGCCTACTACACAGACAAGTGTTTTCCAAATAAAACAGTTGTTTACCCGAGCAGATGCTTTGAGAGGGAACATTCTAGCAGCTGCACTGTGGATTTTTAAAAGCTAAGGTTTGCTTCCCTAGCATATTATTTTCGAGTAGTACCTGCTGGCTTCAAAATCCTATACGTTATAGTGATTAAATCATCATAGACATCAGTGTCTCTATGAGTGTTTCAACAATCAACTAGCCACTGGGTCACTCATTTTAAATTTGATAACTGTTCAAGGAGCACCTACTATGTGCACAGCACTCTAAGATACGTGATGGTACACAAGACTAGCCTACTCATTCCCCAGCGCACAGGAATTCAGGAACAATGAAAAGGAAAGAGTGCTTGAGGAAAGAAGTACTCTGCAGACAACGTTAGGGTCATGTACTGGTGGCTGCAAGGATTTTACAAAATATTTCACATGGACGGCATCTAAAGAAAATGTAAAGACATGTGGAATGTGTCTTACTTATGTAAGATATAACAATTTTTTACTAATTGCATTAGAGGTTGGCACAAATGACTTTCCATAATTGAAAACATAAAATATTTTTTCTAAGCAAGATGTATTCAATGATACAAAATCCAAGTATAACAGGTAGATTTGCTGCTAAGATGTAATCTGTCAATAATGTGTCTGAAAAATTACTGAAAGTACAATGCAAAGAAGAATACAAAATGCTTGATTAAAACTCAAACTCTAGGTAAACTATATCCAAGAATCACTGCGTCTCACATTTTTGACTGTCTGGATGTTCACTGAAGTGCACATATAAATTTTGATAGTCATATTCTGTATTTTAGTATTTATGATTATTAATCCCTTCAGTCAGCCTGCTCTCCCTAATCCATTAGAATTTTCCCAAACATGAGTTTAGCCAATAGGCAGTACTGGTTTTCTTTAGGTTGAGTCCTTTTGTGTGATGGTAGGCACTTAACACGCCTTGGATAATTCTGGGGTTTGTTATTTTTGAAGCAAATTTCTTTTGTTATATACATAATACATGGATACATGTTCCTTGTAAGAAATCAAAATATGAGTCGTAAGCCTAAAGTCCACTCTGTGGAATGCTCTTCTTGTACCTCCCCCAGCTGCCCTTCCACTCAAACACGGCCAGGCTCAGATGATGGAGCACCAACCACCCTGGGAGTCAGAGCAGCAGGTGCTTTGACAGAAACCACACAGCGGGGCCTTGGGGCAGAGCCTTAACTTGCATTCTCACTATTAGTCTCGGCGATCCTACACTATCTGGCCCCTCCGCATGTCACAGATAGACACTGAAGACAAAGACAGCAGATCTGGGTTGAGCGGTTACCTAAAGACAAAATCAATTTTCTAACTTTTGCACCTGGAATGTGTACCTAGAGAAACCACCAGGCTACTATGACCGGAGACATGTCAAGAATACGTACTTGCACAAATGCAAAATACCAGCATTAAACTTTAAGGGCTTAAAATACCTTCTGACAATTCTGTGCCAAGGACAAGAGAAGGAAATAGCATCAGGAGCACTGGGCTTGGAGTTCGAGCATTTGTCTGGTTCTGGCTCCATTTCTAATGAGTTGTGTGACCTTGGACAAGTCTCCTGTCCTCTCTAGGCCTTGACGTTTTCATCAAAATTGACTGGAGAGTGGGCCCTTTTCTGTGCCCACAGCCTGATGGACTCCAGGCCTGCAAACCAGCAGGTGGCAGTAACTACCAGCCGCCTGTCCCTGGTTTCCTGTCAGAGCACCAACAAAGCTCAAAGAGTAAACACAATCATGACTGTGAGGTAAATGATGAGGATATGATCAGTGGGACGGGATACAAATAAACTACATCTAAAGAATGGAGCGTGAAACAAATACTAATAGAATGTTTGCGATGACAAATAAGATTTGACTGAAACTGACTCACAAGAAGGAAAATCTCAACAGACACATACCTTTCTCTTTATGGCAACTGACTGTGGTTTAGTCAGTCTTGGAGGAGAGCTTTGGATATTTTCCTCCTCTTCCTCTTCTTCCTCTTCCTCCTCCTCCTCCTCTTCCTCCTCCTCCTCCTCCTCCTCCTCTTCTTCCTCCTCCTCTTCTTCACTGCTCCCTTTAGACAGCTCCATCAGCTGCCCTCGCTCCCCTGCCACTGGCCGGCTCTCCGGGGAATGCAAATATTTATTTTTCGATTGTACTTTTGCAGGTGATTGCCTACTGTTAGCTCTAGATGACAGGATTTCTTGCTCCTCTTTTTCCCAGCAGCTAGCTTGTTCCATTAGCCGCTCGGCCTAAAGGGGAGGTAAAAATGGCGGGTCAGTGTGAGGGCAGTTACAGAGTCAGAGCCTCTAAGGATCAAAGGCAAAGGATCTCTAAGTCGTTTCTGATCAGGATAATCAGCCAGTCAAGCAGCATTCCAGCTGCATCATCTCAGAACTCTTTTGCATCAGTTAGGATAACAAATCAAAGAAGATTGGGTTTCATGGGATATTTAGCAGTATTAATGATGCAGCGAATTGATTTGAGTCCTTATCGCTACATTACATGCTCACTGGCATGGAGCACTTTAAGCAAGTTCATAAACACAATGAATCGATTGACACTGCAGTCTTGGAGCTCAGCACCAAACTTGATCTGATTACATGCTGTCAGTAGTGAAAAATGCTGCTTTGTGATCAATGATAAACGTTTCATTTTTCATACTCAATTCAATAAAATTATCATGTCTTACCATGCAACCTCACTTAGGATAAATTAGTGCCATATCATTTCACAAGCTCTCTCTACATAACCAAGCTTTTGACAATGATGTTAATAACCTTAGCTTAAAAATGCTACAAGATTGAAATTACACAATTTAGGGTGATGAACCCAAATTACCTCTTTTTCGGCTTCTCGTTCTTCTTCAGAAACTGCAGCATTAGAAATTAAGATTGGGGTCCACCTCAGACTCTCTGGATCAAGTTCATTGGTCCGGGAACAGGTTTTCAACTTTTCCATGTGGCCCAATATCAACTTTTCCCGTCTAATGATGACAAATCTGAAATGTGAGGAGGCAGAAAAAAGTGCAATCAAAAGCTGAAATTTCATTTCACCTTCAGATACTGATCTCTGCTAGGTGTTGGAGAAGACTCTTGAGAGTCCCTTGGACTGCAAGGAGATCCAACCAGTCCATTCTAAAGGAGATCAGCGCTGGGATTTCTTTGGAAGGAATGATGCTAAAGCTGAAACTCCAGTACTTTGGCCACCTCATGCGAAGAGCTGACTCACTGGAAAAGACTTTGATGCTGGGAGGGATTGGGGGCAGGAGGAGAAGGGGATGACCGAGGATGAGATGGCTGGATGGCATCACTGACTCAATGGACGTGAATCTGAGTGAACTCTGGGAATTGGTGATGGACAGGGAGGCCTGGCATGCTGCGATTCATGGGGTTGCAAAGAGTCAGACACGACTGAGCGACTGATGTGAACTGAAAAAACCAGAAAGCTCATCAATGAAAACGTGGAGCAAACTGAAATTTGACTAGCAAAGAAGTGTCACTGTCTATTTTCTTTTTAGGAGAAAAGTTTTTATAATGTTGTTGGGAAACCTCTAATATTTAAATAGAATGAATCTGCCTAACTTTAGGGACCCTTTCTGGGGTAAGATGGTTACAAGGCAGCTGGGTTGCCCAGGACACGGGTGCTCACCGGCCATCTCTCTTGTCAATCATGTGGAGGTGCTGCAGAGTGGTGGCGATGTCATGGGGGCACATGCCCGTAGCTCTGCTGATGGCCTTGATGCTGATGTGCCGCTCGTGGTGGTGGTAGAGATATTCTAAGATGACACTCTTCCAGTAGGCCAGGTAGGAGAGACGGCCTAGATCGGAGAGTGGCTTTTCAGGAGACCCTGCTTGGCCCTCTCTTCGAGAAAGCAAATAGCCTAGGGCAGAAAAAAGCAAAAGTCGACCTCACTGTGGTGTTCTCAGACATTGGAACAGGGGCCACTCGAAATAATGTAAGACTTAAAAAAAAAATAATGTAAGACTTACACTGTAAGTAGCAACAAGGTACACCACATCACAACATATCACATAAGTAACATCACATTGGAGAAGTGCATTAATTTTATGTATAGTCTCTTCCCAGTTACAGTGATCTGACATCCACGAAGTTTATACCCCCGAATCCTTTACAGTAGCCCTGTGAGTCAGTTCATTTAGCTGCTGGCAGCATTCAGGCATATGTTGTGGCATACTTAACGAAGCTAAAGTTGAGCACATTACTTCTGATAAGTCTCGACGTCCAAGTCCCCCGGCTTCAGATCCTTTCAAAAACTAACTGTCAGGCACTTACTCAGAAATCCTGTCAAGGGACCACCCCGAACATTAATGGGGGGGAGGGGGTTGTTTTCTACAGGAAGAACCAAATGACCCTTTAACAGCTGGGTCTTAATAAAAGACAAGGGCCTCTGTTGACTGAGATTCTGTATTGCTTGTTACATTTAACTAGCGGCGGATCTAAAGCTTTGTTTCAGGACTAATAAAAGAATGTCTTTTAAGTCAACTGCTGCAACTCCTATCAGCTCCACTAGCTCTATTTTCACCTCTTTCATGGAAATTAATTTATAATCCAACCGTTGCTCCTACAAATTAAAACAAAACAACCTCCTTAAAACAAACTGTTTCATGTAAACACAGAAAAGCCCTGAGCATGGTAGGCTTTTGAACACATACCCGACAGCATTACTGTGAAGGTTCCTTGGCAAAGGAACTTTAAAATAAGAAAAACTTTAAATCCACTTGAAGGTAATGAATGAAAGCTGGCGGCTGTCTCGGTAATTAAGAGCCACTTACTGAGTAGAGAAGAAATGTTATAAACTAATGATGTCTACCTTGTTCTAATTATCTATTTCAACAGCCTCACCTTCATGAACTTCCTAAATTTAAACAAACATCAACTACATACAGTAGGTGGCAGCAATTACAAAATCATGCTGCTTTGTAAACCACCCAAATCTTCAGCATTTTTCTTCTTTATCTACATTTCCAAAATGGCTGCATTTTCAAGAATTTTCTCAATTTTGGATTTTTTGTTAAAAGAAGAAAGCAATGTCTCTGGTGCGTTTTCCTGCCTCTCAGAATCACTGTAAATAATGCAAACATATACAATAAGAAATCCAGCCTTACCCTAGAAGGGTATAACCACAGCATTTTGCATTTTGATGGTTTTAATCTGAATGCCATTATGAAGATCAGGCACATATTTAACTTTAGGTTTTGCTCAAGTCTTTTCACTTGTCTCTTTAACTTATGTTTAAGTGCAAAGTATCTGACTGAATGCAAACCAGCACCACAAAATCTGACTGTCGACACGTCATTCGGCTGCACACAGAGGCTTTCTACAGCAGTGTGTCAGGAATGCTAACAGTGATGGCCACCGTGCTGAACCCAGCCCAGATTACGCCCTGTCAGTGTGCAGAAGCGCTGTCGCCAGAATACAAAGGGTGCCCAAACCTCAGGACACAGATAATCGGCACATCTGTCCCCTGCCTCCTAAGTGCTTGGTACATGCTGAGAAATTTACTGGGTCAGCTGAGGTCCCAGCTCTGTACCTCCAGGGTGGGTGGGAGTCGGGGAGGGTAGGGGAAAAGAACCACAGTGTCGTGGAAGGGAACGATCCGTTTTTGTCCACAGGACCCCACAAGTAAGTCTGATGCAGTGACTGTGAAGTTCCCTAGCTCCTCACTGGTTCTCAGCTGAACCCAACAGCTGGGAACAGTAAGCAACCCCACCCTGAAGCCCAGCAGATTTCTGTACCACCAAAGTTGCACCCTCCCAACCTCATGTTCCCTCTGCGACGAGCAACCTTATCCAGGAAGTGCATGTATTTCTTTGTTCTGTCTTCTCTTCCCATGAGTGCTTTGTTGGGCTAAAGGGAAGCAGCCAGAAGCCCCCCAAAAGACAGCTGACACAATTGTTTATGTTTTCACACCCCGAGAGAGCAGCATACACTTTCTCAGGGCCTCAGACCAGCTGGGTTAGGCAACCTGGGGTCTGTGGAGAACATCCAGGCGCAGGCCTTTCAGCACCCGCTGCTCCCACTGTGTTCAATGGATGTCTCCCTGGGATGCTCCCTTGGACATAGTCTGTGATTTGTGTCTGAGCCCCGCCGAGCACGTGCATACCAAGCCCGCTGGACGTTCACAGAGACCACCTCTGTGCTGTGCCAGCAAAAGCTGCAAAGGCTACCCATACCTGCTAGGAAGTGATACGTTCCCCGGTGTGGGAGAGAAAAAACTGCAAGCCCAAACTCCAACCAGAACACACCAAGCAGGTTTCCAAGGATGATGGCCCTGCCCCACTGCAGACCACACAATGCCGCTGTCCCAAGACATCACGGCACCGCCTGCAGTTTTCCCGTCTCCTCTCTGACTCATGAGCCCCTCAAGGAGCTTACGCCAGTGGAAGGAACTTATGCTTGTGCTAAGAGCCATTTGTAAGTTCACAAAGTCTTTTCTCCTGAAGAAGAAATTGTTGCTTTAAACGGAATCCATTTCAACAAACAAAATAACCAAGGACAAATTTGTGATTCCTTGGTAGTAAAGCCAAGTCACTGGTAATATGTTAAAATATACACAACAGGAAAAGATGCCATGTCTTTTCCACTCCATTTGTGCACAAGGTTGAAGTAATACATAATTTAAATTTTACCTGCGGCAGGTACTTTTCCTCAAAAAAGCTGTAGCTGGTGGCACTTTATGACTCTAACCCTTCATTACATGGAATGGTTTAAGTCATGCATTTCTTGCCATCTTATGTTTCCTTCTACTTTTCCTAGGTTCCTCAAATTATCATCACTATAGAGCCCAATGACAATAATTTTCAGTAAGAACAGTTACTTATTGAGTGATTATAGTGATGTGGTGGTTAAGTTACAGCTCTTAAGTTTAACTTACCAAAAAGATTCCAAATAATTGATCTAAAATGCAGGGAAATAAAAAGAACTTATCTTGGAAGCTGGTATATTATCCTGAAGCATCTGAAACAAGTACAATACACCCCTGGTGAATAGATTCCTGTGGTGCTCTAATGCCTTTCCTCAACTCAGGATACTTTGAATCAGAAAACCTGAACTATCCCTGGGGAAACCTGGCTGTTCAGACTGGAAACAAAGTGATGTTTGGAGGACAAATCCCAGTAGCTGCAGTATAATTAATCGCTGGTGAAATTATTCCCTATAAATTGTGAGCCAGAGGTGCTGGTGAAAAGCGCTTAACTCTGCGAGCAGGAGGCTTGTGCTTTAAAGCTGACTGGCCAACACCCCTCACCCACATCAACTATCTTGAGGAAGCTAGCTTCCTATTTTGCTTCACTGGAACTACCTACCCAAGAGAAAGTGAGGTCTAAGTTTTAGTGTATGAACCACGTACTAAATTCAAAAGATTATCATGGTATTTGCTTAAAGGGAAAGGAAAAATAAGGCGAGGTCTGCAAAGAAATAAGTGTTTCTAAGCTGTATTGCATGGGACCCAAATTTACCTCACCTCTGTTGAGGCTGACCTACCTGTAGTAAGATAAGCAATCTTCATGCTAACTAGCTCTGATCCCCAGTGTTTGAACAGGTTAATTCTCACTTAAGGGCAAGGGAAAAAAGTGGTAGAGAGTTGCCTTCCTGTAGGCATTAGGATAAGGAGGGAACAATCTAGACAAGGTCAAGATTTGTTTTTGCAGCCTAAATTCCCAAATTAACTGAACTCCCAGCATAATAAATGCAAGGTTAACCCCTTGATTAATATGACACACTCCTTTTCTTTTAAATCAGTAATGTAGTAAATAAGAATGTAGACTAAACCAGAGTGGAGTAATGTTTTCCAGCAAGGGGGTGGGCACGGGTAAGCATTTTCCTCTCCAAGGCAGCCACGCTCACCCTTGCACATCTTTTTGTTCTACCACCTGGAGCCAAACCATATGAACTTCCTCAAAGACAAAAGGGCAGACTTTGGCAAAGTATTTCCAATTCCCATCTATCTGGATTATATGGGTCTGGAGTAACCAGTTGCTTTTAGGGGAAAATAATCTTTAAGGATTACACAGTTTTCATCAGACACCTGTTTAGTTCAGAAAACCCCACTAAACGGTTCCTATTGATAGAGAGCATTGGGTTTGCAAGCCTGGGAACTGACACCAGGCCAGGGATTTATGGCAGCTCTGGATCAGAGGAAATCCACTGGCTCTAACCATGTATCTCAAGTGTGGATGGAAATTCACTGGTCCACACTCATCTATTACTGGTTTCTGGGGTTAAGCAGCTCTGTGACCAAGTGGACAAATGGCATGTTATCAGTTTGAACAGTGGAGATAAATCAGTTTGACAGGCTACTTATGTCTCCTCAGTGAAATTTTGTGATTTTGCAATTAGTAAAGAAGGAGGCTGAACCTTAGCCTTCTCACTGTTTGAAGAGGAGTTGTAATGACTTGTGATCTGCCTGAATTCTTAACAGCTCAGATGTGTCTTCAGCGAAATTGGAAATTTTTAATTTTAAAGATATTCTGTATTTTAAGAGATTGGTTTTGAAGACATGGAAGTTTACGGCAACATTCCCATAATTTTATGGGCTTGAATAAACACTGCTTGCAGTCTATAGCCTAAAGACCAGTGGTTTTCAGAGTGTGGTCCCCCAGACCAACAGTATCAGCTATCACCTGGGAACTTGTTAGGGCTGTAAATTCTCAGGCCTATTCAAAACTTTTGGAGGCAGGACCCAGCACCTGTGCTTTAACAAGCCCTCCAGGTGATTCTGATGCACAGAAGTTTGAGGAGCACTGAAATAAACTCTGCTAAAAGGCTGCTGGCTTTGATGGGGATGTTTCAATGGCCCTGTGCAGTAGGAGAGCCAAGGAAAAGACAGAGGCTGAAGAATCTCGGTGAGAAGACTTCACCCAGATCCTTGGGGGTAGAGAATCTCAAAAGCCCCACCAGACTGAAATTTAGCCAGGGTCACTGAGTTGGAGAGTGCCTTTGTAGCTTCTATGCCTGTGCTTCCCAGCCTTCACCGTGCAAACAATCCCCTTCTCGTTAGAACTGGATTCTGATTCAGTACGTCTGGAGTGGGGCTTGAGAGTCTGCGTTTCTAACAAGTTCCTATACCATGAACCATGCTTGAATAGTAAGGGTTTATACATGTATAAAGAAAGGGTTTATAGTAAGGGTTTATACATGTATAAAGCCAGTGATTCTCAAACGTTTGGGTCTCAGGACCTCTTTACATTAAAACAAATTGTTTAAGAGCTTCTGCTTATAAGGGCTACATATATTAATTTTAGAAAAAAATTGACAAATATTTATTTAAACCTCCATTAAACCCATTATGTGTTGACATCATTTTCTAAAATACAAAAAAAAATTAAAAAATAAATAAAAAGTGAGAAGAATAGCACTGTTTAACATTTTTGCAAAATTCTTCTACAACTAGCTTAAGAGAAAACAGCTAGATTCTCCTATCTGTTTTGGTATTCAATCTGTTGTGATATCACAGGTCATGAAATTCTTGACAACTCCACTGTACACTCATGGGAAAATGAGAGTGAGAAGGACAAACAGTATCTTAGTATGACTTTGAAAACACTTATGACCTTGCAGACTCCCTAAAAAGAGCTTCCGAGATCCTCAGCAGTCCCTGGACCATACTTTGAAACCATCTGCATTAAATAAAAAATGAGAAGAATTTGTAAAGATGGGCAACAAGGCCACAAGTATGAGAAAGCAATATGGCACTTACTGAACACAGTATGACAGCTCATAAGAGGCACTACAGGTTGGTTAAGGGCAAGGGTTCTAGAACAAGACTGCCTGTGATGGAATCCAGAGTCCGTGTGTAACAGCTGTGTGGCTTTGGACAAGTTATTTAATCCCTCTGTGCTTCAGATCCCTCATCCATAAAGTGTGGAGAGTAATCAATCATACCTGTCACCTATGGTTGTCATAATAATTAAATGATTGAATACAAAGCATGTAGAACAGTGCTTGGCATATTACAGAAACCCTGTATGAGTGTTAGGTATTATCGTTATCATTCAACATAGTGAATGAAAGAAATCTCAAGCTGGTCATTTGATGACCAGCTTATCCTTATTATAGGGGAAAGAAAGAAAACTGGGACAGAAGGAGGCAGAGAACAGCTCCCTTTCCTTTTTTCCTACTTTTGCTTGAGGCACCTGAAAACCATTCCATCCTTACTCCAGCCCCCATCCCCATCTAACCAACCAAATATAAATTAAATTAGAGGAATAAGCTATGATTAAAAAAAAAAAAAGGCAAACATATTCTGCCTCGGGAACGATCTCAAGAAACTGGCGACTAAAAGCTCCCAGCAAGCACGTTTCTGTGCCCCCAAATTCCCTTTGGTCCTCAAGTCTTTAACTTCAAGGACTACCCTTAGGAAACAGCAAGCACACCACAGTAACAATGATGGCTGGAGGGCTTCAGCAAGAATCCGGGGATGGTCCCAAGAGATGAAACAAAAACCCAAATGTTCTAGAAGACTCAAGTGTGTTCCTGGGAACATGGCTTGAGCCAGTGAAACCCAGAGAATGGGAACAGCATGTCTTTGGAGAGGGAAGGCTGGCTGCCCTGGGTCACATGCCAGTCTGTTTCTCTGAGGCGCCCCTTAAGATCTCCCTTTTCAAAGATTCCACAAGCTCCTCTGCAGACTGCGCTGATGCTGGGCTCTTCCTCAGCCATGTGGTGGGGCCACTGGTCTCTTTTACTGAACACCCCTGCCTTGCTCTCAAGGCGACATGGAAGAGGAGTAGTATTCCTTCAAGCCATGCCCCCACCGCCACCGTCACCCTGGGGAACATGTATGTGGGGCATGATGCCCCTGCTGCTGTTGGGGTGTGCGTGTGTGTAAGCACACAGACCATACCGGAATTTACCAGATGAGTTCCATGAGTCTGTGAGTGGGTGTGGCCTCTCAAAGTGGGTGGTCGTTCTCTGCACATACAAACTCACTGTGTGTACAAACTCACAAACTCATAAACAGGACGTCAGGTGGCAGGAACTCTAGTCCCTCTGCAGCACCCTTGTGTTGGAGAGGGTGAACATCTGTGAATGAGTTACCAAGCTGGAGATGACCAGACCCTTGTGAGACAGCCACAGGGTAAAAATGAGTCAATGGTTTTTTAATAACTGATTAATTTAATTGGGTGACACTGTCTCTTTATTTCTCCTTTTTCTATCTTGTGGTCTTGCCCAAAAGTTCTCAACCCTGGTTGCACACTAGAATCACTCAGCCTTTTAAAAGCTCCAGATGTCCATATTTCATCCAATCACAACCCTTGCCTCTCAAGCCAGGCTGGTCTCAGAAGTGTTAGGGTTTATATTAGACAAAGGATCTTGGGGTCTACTCCTTGGCCAGAATGTTAAATAGAGGTGGAATACCAATCCCACTTCTCATTCCTGTCTTGCCCCGCAAAGGGCTGTGGTGGTAGCAGTGGTGCCTAATGAGAGATCCAAGTAGAAGGTGAATCCTGGGGGAATTAGAGACACCTGAGAGTTAACGGCAGAGAGGAGAAGAGGGTCACTTGGCAGAGAACTCCATGACAGACTTCACAGAAGCTTCACTGATTTAAACATTTAACCGAGAAATATTTGTTTACGTATGCCATGTTACCACACCATCAAGGTCCTGGTCTGATGTATTAGAAAAATACAATTTTTCTAAGGTGATCATGTATGAAATAGATTCAGTCTCCCAAATTTCTTATTAGGAAGATGAGGCACCTCTGACAGAGAACAAAATGATCAATTTGTCACTATCACTTATTCCCAAACTAAAATCATTTGGGGAAGGCAAGAATTAAAAAAAAAAATCTTTCCTTACATATATCTGGGAAGTAACTAGTTTTTTTTAATGAGGCCCTTGCCTATTGCAAATTAAGTTAAGCTCTGACTCATCACTCAGAGGCACCCTTGGTTAGATAATAGTAATACAGTACTGGCACCATGACATCTGAGGTGACAGAAATTAGAAAAACATGTCAGAAGAATGCCCTCCTTTGGGACCTTTTGTGGGTTTCCACAGTTCAAACCACTTTTAAATTCTGGAAAGTTTTGGGAAAAACAAATTTACCAAAAAAATTTTTTTAAGATGAAGTAATCTGGCATTTAAAAACTATGCCCTTTCTTGTAAATAGGCAAAAGTCCACAATGGAGATTCAATCTGAAAAACTATTTCAAAAACTAAATTTCTTCCAAGTTGAAACCTGGATACAAGTTTTATATTGAACTTGCAAAATCCTGGTAACAAGAATTTAACTTTGAACAGTTACAACATTTTAATCACTGCATTAAACCCATACACATTTCAAATAAAGCATCTGCTCAGAGCATGTAACAGTATATATTCACAATGCTGCACCTGTGTGACTGTTCTCTGTAAAACATTACAACTGAACTCTTCTTTAAATACTACAAAAAACAAAAAGGGGANTTTTTTTTTTTTTTTTTTTAAAGAAAAACACATTGAAATGGTAAGGGCAAAGGTGCAACAGGTCTGTAATTTACTCTCAAATGATTCTGGAAAAGAAATACACAACGACAGAGGGGGATGGGAGGGAGCAAGAGGAAGACTGAGAATAATAAACCAAAAACAAATGTGACAAAATGTCAATATCTGGGGATCTGGGGTGGAGTAGATGGGAACTTTCCTCTAAGTCTGAGAGTACTTCAAAATTGAAGGGAGAGCAGTAAGCTGGAAAGGCACTGCTGGGGGGCTCTGGCAGCAGGGACAAGGCACCGCCTGGCAGGGACACGCTAATGCCTTACCCTGGGAGACCTGGAAGTAGGAATCACAGAAGTTTTGAGGGAAGGGGGCTTCTCTGGAGTTCTGAGATGCCTGGTGTGGATGGAGAGTTGTATGTGTATGTGTGTGGACACAGAGAAGGGGAGGACTTTGAAATTCTCTAACTGAGGGAGAGAGGGAAATCTTAGAAAGCAGGAGAGAAAGAGAAATACAGTAGCAGCTTCAACCCATGACAAGTCACTCCTTCCGCTATCCACTTCTGACTGAAGTTCTGGGCAGAGTTACAAAACCTATGAGTTGGTTTATGAGCAGACTGGGAGTAGGTGCCCTTGGTCACTTGGGCCAATCTGCAGATGACCCCTGGGGAAGCCCTGCTCTGACACATCCCAGACAAGCTGTCCTCGGAAGACACACACAATAACATTATTCTAAGGACAGCACTTGGTGCTGGGATGACCATTCCATCTGTTGAGAACAGTGTTCAGAGCTTTAGAGTCACAGTTCTTTATATTCACTCACCATTTTGTGCCCATGTCTGTAATTCTGCGTGCCAGTGGGCACCTGGGCAGTGAACAGCTTTCCCTTGCTGGTGTCTTGTTTTAGCTCCCTGAACCAGTACTTATAAACCAATAGAGATTTCATGCCTTACAACCTTCTTTAAATCACTAAAAATACCTGCCCGGACCAAAAGACCCTCAGGCTCCTGTACAAGTAGAAATAAAATAAATTTAACCCTTAAAAGGTTCCTTTAAAAAAAACAGAGCAGATTTTAGAAAACCTGTAACTCCAGTTATCTATTTTGCCCTGAGTTCTGTATTATAAGTTTGATAAGGATTATGCAAGGTCATGGGGTTTATCTCCTCCTCCTGCAAAAGACTGGATCTAATAATCATCATAGAAAGATATTTATCTACTATTATTTTACGTAACTCCAAACGAGGAGAGGCTACCAATTTTGGCAGCAGCCTACTCTATCTTCTTTAAAATGTGTGCAGCCAAGGAATTATTTTTTGGTTTTAAATTGAATTTCTGTTTGGTTTATACTAGTCCCCGTTTTCTTTGAGTGCTATAAAATTCGTCCCCTGATCTCCTCTTCTCTGAAGAAAC
This sequence comes from Neotragus pygmaeus, assembly GCA_006410875.1. Lineage (NCBI taxonomy): Eukaryota > Metazoa > Chordata > Mammalia > Artiodactyla > Bovidae > Neotragus > Neotragus pygmaeus. Next base: position 2,334,648 of record SJYV01054457.1, read on the forward strand.
AGCACCAATCCCTTTCAGCTTTATTCAAATCATTCACCATACTTCTTAACCCACTCCAGTGCAGGGTAATGCCAAGGGTACTTGAAAGAGAAAATCTAACATGACACCTTTTAGCACTGCACTGCCTGGCTGCACCCTAATGGACGGCATTCATCATGATGGCTTTGAGCCATCCAGACAGATTCCACCGAGTTCCCTAGCTGTTTTAAAAAACAGAGTAGACTCTAATATAGTTTTCACTAAAATGGTTAACATAAAGATTTGGCATTTGTTCCTGGGTTGTTATTTTATGCAGAAGGCCTCAGTACCAGACCATGCTGAACAAATAAGTGGCTACTATATTTAGAGACCTGCATTTTTACCTGGTAAGTACCAGTCCCTTTTAAACTTTAGGTAGAAAATCATCATGAGCAGTGACCATATCACTTTGGAGATTTCATTCAAATGAGCAAAAATACATCTACTGCAGATTACGAGTGCTCTGCCCTGCTGAATGAAAAGAAGGTATCCAAGGAGCTTACAGCAAGCTGGAAGCATGACACTTGTATCAAATAATTACTACAAAAGAATGAATTGAATCTAAGTGCTACACTGCAGAGATATAAAGCCAAGAAAAAAACAGGATGTAATTCTGGGAGATGGGATCAAAAAGAAGAGGCTGGAGGCTCAAAAGGGAGTGGATATATTTACATACACAGCTGATTTACATGGTTGTGCAGAAGAAACTAATTCAACATTGTAAAGCAATTATCCTCCAATTAAGAAAAAAATAAAAAGGAGGTTCTTGAGCCAGTTCTTAACAATGGGTAGGATTTTGAATAGACTGAGGCTAGAAAAGGAGGAAGTGGTCATTTAAGGAAGGCATGGCACAGACAATGGAAATATGGGAAACCTGCTCAAAGTATTTGAAGAAACGGAGGTTAATATACAACATAATACGTGAAAAAGCCCCAAAGAGAGACTGGAACTAGCTGTTGGAAGATCACGAATACTGAACTAAGTAGTCTGCCTTACTCTGTAAGCATGCAAATACTATCCAAAATTTAAGGCTCAAATGGCTGCAAGGCATACCCCAAATTATTAGGAACAACTTGTGAACAGTGGCCACAAAAAACACAAAAATAAAACAATTGGATTTGCCTGTAGAACACATTACAACTGGGGCTGTAAAATAAAATGGTGAACTTCTGGTAAGATGACCTTTCGTGGGATAACTAGATCAAGAAAGAAGAGTAAGGTAATGAATTAATGACTAGAAATATCATCTGAAAATATAATCAATTTAAAATACTTCAAAGAAGAATACTATCATCTTTCAATGTCAATAAATTATACAAATCAGTCCAACACTGCTATATAGTTATATTTTACACCCCCAATTTCACATTTCAACATCTAATAATATAGATTTAGACTCAACATGTCACTTCATGGTTTTCCTTGAGTATATTTACATTTTGGTTTTGCATCTGATGTACCTTATGATGATTACATGATTTGCTGTGTTTTCCTTCTTTCAGTATAAACTCTGCTAATGAAGAAGCACACAGTTCCTAGTGACAGATTTTCACATGGTCAGAAGTGATTACTATCATGAGATACCTGGTCTTCCTGTTATCTGGATATTTTGAAATAAAGTCTCCAAATGCAGCCTTAATACATCCAATCTAATATAAACAAAGGAGGAAAAAACAACCAACTTTCTTTAAACATTATTTTACGCATACTTTAAAGTAGTATTCCGATTTTCATCGAGGAGACTCAGCAGATACAAATGTGTATAAAAAGTATTACTTGGGGAACCTCTAAATACAAACATTTCCATAGTAATTTCCATAATAGACAAGGTAAATTAACAAAGCAAGATATTTATTTCTACTAGAGAGGCTCCAAGGATAGGCTACCTAAAGAACTGTTTTTCTAAACAGAAAAACCCCTGTTTCTACTCTGTACCGCACAAGATTATAGGCAGAATTTCAGAAAGCTGAAAATCCTTTTAAATAACACTTCCTCTGGCTTTAATCACAAATAATTGCCTCTTTTGGTGCTAATGAGCATGAGCCTCACAGAATGGAATGTAATTCTGCCGGTTCATTCAGGGTAATGGCTTTGTGAGCTGGTGACACTGCGAGAGATGGGGTCTCAATTTCCTAGAGTACAACAGTGAGCAGCAATACATTTTTCACTTGAGGAAGATTTTCTAACCTATGTAAATATAAGTAGAAAACCCATTATCTGTTGATAAAAACAACAAAGTAGGTTAAATAAAGTTTTAAGTACTACTCTTGTTTAATAGCCGTCAGCTCCCTGGATCATGAAAGTAAATAAAGTACTTCACTTACTGAAATCAATGAGAAACCGTCCAAATCCTTGCCTTTGGTGCTGGGGCATGATCATTATGCAGGAGACATTATACTTCTGCTGGCAAAGTTTTTCCTGAGGGAAGGAGAAACAGATCAAGCATGTCAGAGCGCTGCTAAAGCGGGCAGTTCCCTGCACCTGCTGCTGTCCATATGCCATGTCCACTAAGGTGAGCCGGTGTGTTAGGTCAGGATCAAGCAGAATAATTCGACCATCTTAATCAATCAAACTATCAGCTAACAACAAACTACGCACTCCAGGCATGCCTCTCAATTACATCTTTATTCTTGAAAGTCAGCACCATGAAATATGAATAAAGAATCCAAGGAAATGTGAGTCAAATGAAGCAGCACAGTGTGGAAGAAAGGTTTTCTATGCTCCAACAACCTGGGAGATGGGCAGAGGGGGTGGGGGAAGATCCGGAGAGTCACCCAGCGGGATCAGTTAAGAACACCTTGTTAAAGGCCACAGTGAAACTGTAACAGTGTCTGTGTGGGGAGACTTGCACCATACATTTCTCTTATGAATAAACAGTCAAAGGAAAACACTGGAGAAATAATCTATATTTCAAAGAAGGACAACAAAACAAAAAAGACAACAGCAACAAGATATCCCCCAGCCTGCAAACCAAGGTGAGGCCAGCATATTACCAACAGTCTGAAACCAGGAGGAAGACTGGAGAGAATATAGTGGAAATGGTTCTTGCAGTTCAGGGAACATTTGCAGTGTTCATGGGCTATGGCATCAGAGCAGCAACATTTTCTTCACAGTACCTAGAAGCTGCCAAAACCTACACAGAGAAGACCTGGAAAAGGCTTTTGGGGTTGTGAATGCTCTGGCCAACTATAAACCACAAATTAGATTAACCACAAATGGTACTAACCACATCAAAGAATTACTTTGGAACACCCAGATTTTTAATGAACCTATTTGAAAGATCACAGGAAATGGTGGAGGAAAAAACACTACAGGGCAGAATTAAAGATTTTGTGAAAAAGATGTGCTCTCGACTTTTGCACATATGGAGCTGTCTGTGGAGTCTCCAAGAAATGAGGAGTAAGAAATAATGTATGTCAATTTTCCTAAGAAACTGGATGGTCCCATCACTGGATGTGTACGTCCACGGCAAAGATTCAAATAATTAGTCTGTTTTGCAAAGTCAGACAAATGGGTCACTGTATCTAAAATGAGGTGTACTCTGAGCTAAAGGATTCATCCTTGACACAAGTCTTTTCTTTATTCCAAACTATTTTTACCTGTATGATATTTTTGGAAATCTAACCCAAAAGTGGTCCTTTCTCCCCATCCTTGCCCCCTGCCTTTAAACACATGTTACCACAGCTAAACTCTAAACAACTGCTCCCTCTTTCCTTCCTGTTTTGAGTCATCTATTACATGCTTAGAAAGATATATCCATGTAATGATTTACACTAAACTTTTCTAGATCATCTCGGCCATCCTTTCGCTATAACATCTAGAATTTGGTTTAATCTCAAAGGGCCACAGTCCCTCAAACTCCAACTGAAATGTTAGCACATGGCTTAATTTGCATCTAGTCTTTTAACATGGCTGTTGTTTAGATTTTGTTTTATTGCACTTGCAAAGGATATTTTAATATTCCGAGTATGGTAAGAAATGACAGCAGTTGCTGCCATACTATAAAAGAAACAGTGACCAAATGAAAAAAGTTTAGCTTGTTCTAAGTGAAATGTTTGGCGAAGAAAATGGTAACCCACTCCAGTATTGTTGCCTAGAAAATTCCATGGACAGCAGACCCCGGCCCCCTATAGTTCATGGGGTTGAAAAGAGACGCAACTGACCATGCACGCAAATAAAAATGTTGGGTGCCCTGTGACAAAGAGAAGACTCAAGCCTCGAGAGTCACTGTGAACCAAAGACCTAGAGGGCAACTCAACATAAGGCAGGACAATGTCAATGGGCATCACTGTTTGTTTTAAAATGCAGATAGATTTAAAGAAACACCATTTTCAAACAGAAAGGACAGTCACGACCATTATTCTTTTTAATTCTTTGGAGAAAAAATTAAAAATTCTTTTAAATTCTTTGGACACATCTATACAGAAGGTAAAATGTTCTATAAATTATACAAATGTCCTAGCTATTGCTTCCCCTTGTATTAATTCTCTGTCATCTGTAACCTATAAAAGTTAACAGTCTTCTTTTTCATTTTAGAGCTTTACCAAATACATGGATTAAAATGGGGAGGCTGTTTCCCATGAGTGTTGTAACTTATTCCTATTTTTGTTTATGGTCTCTGGGTTGTTTCTTAAATTTGGAAAAACTCCTATATGCAAAGTTTTGACCTTCCATGAAAATGACAATTCTATTAGGCATTCCATTATGTAACAGTAATTAAAATTCACTTATCACCTAATATGTAAACATATATCATAAAATAAATAAGCTATAGGATTTGGAGCATTTATATTCTGCCCTAGAAATCTTATAGTTACCATTCTGGCATATTAAACTATTTCCTAAGTACCTAAGAAAATTTAAGATTAGCCTGATAAATATCTCCAAACTCAGATTCCTTTTATTGCATACGAGTTAATGTATCTCAGAAGCCTCTGAACAGAAGAATGTGAGATAATTGCTCTGAACCACGTGAAAAAGACAAACTACAGCCACTCAATATGTCAAGGGCTCCCCTATATTAACAGCTGGAGGTACTTAGGCTTTCTAAAGATGAGGCTATTTTAGATCTTAAAACAATAGCGCAGACAGTAAGAGACGAAAGAGTAAAACTAGCCCTTATATCAGCTTAACTGTCCAAATGCCAGCGTTCCAACTCACTGAGATACTGACGACCACAGAGGGAAGGCAACAAGGAGAAAGGAGAATTCTCTTTTAAACGCTACATTATACTGAAACCTTCACGTTGATACCAATTAGGGGGAAAGGGGAACTAAGCTTAAAATTTAGAAAATGAAAGATGCTAGGTGGTCTGCAAGGCAGCAATTATAACATTACATGAATGCTCACAGTCAACACAGCAAATAGTGCTGAGGTCTTTTACACACTTCCTAGGCACAATGCTCATGGTTTTTGTGTGTGTGTGTGTTTTTCTTAATGAGCTCTGAATAAGAACCTGAGCTTTTCAGAAACATGTCATTTATTCAAATTAGAGTCATAAAAAGGCCCTGTTTAAAGAATTGGACTCTACCAAAAACATTCTGAAAAAGAAAATGAAGGTCATACTGGCTCTTGTTTTACCTTAGAGAAGTATCCAACCAGATGACAGCCCTTTTCATCATTTTTTGTAAGGACATAAAAAAGGAATGGCTCGACATCATAATACAATGTTTTGTGGTCCAGGAAGAGCTTGGCTAACAAGCAAAGGTTTTGGCAATAAATTTTGCTCATATTCCCATCAACCTAGCAAAGAGAAACAGACAACATTATTTAACATAAAAATACCACTCAATATAAAACTGTTTCTTTTATATGGTATTTTGGAAAGCATGTACTTTTTTTTTTCAAATCCCAAGCTAAACAATTAACATACTCCATTAACCAAGAAAGTTTACCAGAAAATAGCTGTCATTTGACAAATCAGAATTCCACTTTTTCTCTTAAATTGGGGTAAATTTAAGGTACCTTAAATTTCTCTTTACACTTCCTGAAGAAAGGCTACACATTGCTAACAGAGGAGTAATTTTTATTTACTATTACAACTAAAAAAATGATTAGGCATTCCTTCTCTATTTGAACTAAGTAAACCTGAATTAAAGAAACATAACCCATCAAAATGCTGCTTGAGTCAGTTAAACTTTATGTTGTTTCCAAAGGGCTTCACATAAAAATAAATAAACTATATTATTCTGATTCCTCAGAAACATGGATGCACAAAAGAGGATTCCACTTTGGTTTTATCCCAAGCATCATTTTAAATATAATTGGAAAAGATAAAATTTCTATGTTGGGAATACTTACAGAGAAAGTGAGATGATGAATTTTAACCTACAGTAAGTACCATGATTACAGTCTACTTCTCCTCAAAATAAAAGAATCAAGCTGTGTTACTGATGGTTACAGACAGGAGGCGAGGCACAGATGCCAATTTCATTGATCAAATGTAGTTACTTGTTGAAAACAGAAAGCACAGCAGATTCAAGAAGAATTTCCCTAGCACTTTTCTTACGGGAACTGGATATTTGCTAACCAGAGCTCTTGGACAAGGAACTTGATCGTTCTTGAGTCTCCTGTGGACCATACAGGTTCTCATAATGCACAGATTATTTTTAGACTTCATATAACCATTTCCCTTGGATGATACCTCGGTCCCACACATGGCAACATGATCAAATATGGGCAATAGGCACAGAGGATACAATTCTCTCTTTAATTAAAGGAAGTTTTTTGGAATATGGTCCTTTTGGAAATGGTAGTATATAACAAAAAGGAAAGACAGAGATGTATGTATCCCTGAACCAGAAAAACAAAGAGATGACAATGCTGGAAAGTCTTACCAGCTGTGAAAGGTCTAATATGACATGCTTTCAAGAGGGATATAGAAAAGATAGGAAAGTAGTAATCTGTGATTATTATTCATTTATTTTAGAAGTTACTAAGGACACTGCAAAGACAAAAGTTCCCCACATGCTATACCTTTAGTATTAACTCAGATTCTAAAATAGGGACCTTGACACTTCTCCAATCCAATTCCTTCAATTATTTTTATGAATAAAAAATTTACAGATCTGCTTCTGATTTTTCCCTTCTTATCTATGTATGATCCCAAATTAGAGCATTTGGTTCTGAATTAGAGCATTCTCATTAGCCTAACAAGATTGATTCTCTTACCCCAGAAGACTTTTCCTGGATTTATGAGAGGTTCACCCCCTCTGGCGGAGTTATGCTGATTTATTTAACAATTACTTAAAGCCAACAATGTGTTCTGTCCTTTGAGAAACAATGAGACACTGATTTTCATTTTATTTTGGTTAGAAGAAAGCTTCCAAGGCATCAAGGAAGGAGCCAACAGTTAAACTGAACTTGTGACATTCATTAATTAAGCTTCAACTGAGAACAGCTCTGTTGTCTCAACTGGTTGGGGCTGGCCTGTTAGCATCCCAAGATGAACAGGACAGTGACTGGCATCTGCCTTTCCCTTTAGCCCAGTGGTTCTCACTGTGGGTGATTTTTGTCCTTCAAGAGACATTGGCTATGTCTGGATATTTGGTGCTACTGGCATTTAGTGGGTACAGGCCAGGGATGCTGCTAAACATCCCACAATGCCCCCTACACCAAAGACTCACCCAGCCCAAAACATAAACAGCCCCAGGGTGAGAAACCTTAAGAACTAACACATCAAATCTTCTCAGCAACAAAACCCTTCTCCCTTCAAGCTTGCCAAAAGAGCCTGATTTAACCAGGAAGAGGGGCTTCAGAAAAATCATAAGTCACAATACATGTGTTCTCTGGTGAGTCTTGAGAAAAAGCAATGGGCCCAAGACCGTCTGAGAGAGGGAGCCTGTTCCATGAGAGAAACCTAGGCATGACCCTCCCCCCCTACATTAAATTTAATGCAAGACATTACAGACCAGAATTATAGAGAAATGTGGGGTAGAATAATAAATTTCTAATCTGAACAATTCCGGAAAAGAGAACCCTGAAGTAAAACTATTTTGGAGAAGGAGGAGATCATATCTGCTGTGCAGGGAAGGCTTCTTCTGAGCACTCAGGAACGAACCCAATGACTGAGACGCGTAACAGAAATGATAACAAGGCAGGGTGATGGAAGTGCACAACCAGAGTGAGAGAATTGAGGCCTGTGAATAGGCAATAACAGGAAAGAAAGGCATGGCCTCTCCAAGGAACAAGTGACTCAGCCAAAATGGATCCCTGAAACTGACAACAGAACATGATCAAACCATGAAACGATATACCGGCAAAGACCTTCTGCTACTAAATCAATTCTGAAAACACAAAATGTCTTCAAGAACACACAATAACAGACACATGGCCACAACGGGTTCCTGTGAACAGCAAAGTTCTCCAGGGGTGGCCACCTACCCAGATTGGGAAGGGAGGGAGTCCCAGCATCTGCTGAGGTCTCACCGAAAGGATTATCCACCCTGCCAAGAAGTGGATGGAAACACAGGTGGTTGTGTACTGAGGAGATATGTACAGCTGCTCAATTCCCTGGAAGAGTGAGCACCTGCCAGACACTGGCTGGAGCTGCTGAACAAAGCTAATTTCTCCTGCCAAAGAGAGTAGAATTTACAAAGAGCTAAGGAGATCATAAATTCACTGGTGAATATATCTAGTGCAGACAGGGATTTGGGAGAAGACAAAAAAGTTAATGTGATGAAGTAGGAATTCATCATCAATCTCAAGGTTGCTTAACACGGTTAGAAAAACACTTCAAAATACGGAGATATTTGAAAAAGCAGTCTGAGTTTCAGTGCCAATATTGAATAAACATTGTACCTTCCATGAACAAATCAGTACATAGTCAACAATTAGAAGCACTAGGTTTCCAATGCTGAGTTTTTTATTTACACATGCTTACCTCAAATACTGAAAGGTCTTTCCTTCGGTAAATTTCATTTGCTGGAGGATGAAACCATCCACATTTCTTTGAGTGTCTTAATAAAATATTTTTACTTTTCATATATTTAAGACAGAATTCACACAGGTAAAGCTTTGGTAATCTGTTGAAATTTTAAAACCAAAGAATATAATCTGATTGGTTATTCCTTTCAGGGGGAAATATTAAACACTGTTCAATTCTCTCTAAGCCATAAAAAGGTGGTATAATAGTATTTGAAGGAAGTAGTTTAAAAAAGGAAAAAGAAAGCCAGTAGTAGACAGAATGTACAAACTTTACATTATTTTTTAATCTAATAGTATTTGCTGTCTTTGCTGTATGAACAAATCATTTCTTTCCTTAGAAATGTCCTATCGAAAAAAGGTTTTCAGACTTGGAACTATGAATCTTAATAAAAACAATGGCATCCTGTCAACCATGTACATTTCTCAAATTTCACACTTAATGTCATGATTTCAATATTACATATAATCAGTGGTGTAACGATAACAAATCTTTTCAGAGAGAAGTGAACTCATTATTTTAAAAATGATCTGTGTACTTACAAGACAGGGAAGTCCTAGAATCTAGCTGTCTCCATTTCTTATGGATGACGTAACTTTAAGGCTACTATCAGTTATACACAATCTAAAGCACCAAGTGCAGTCAAGTCAAATGACCTTATCTGTTCCTACCAATTCCACTGACTCTGAGTAACATTAGACAATCAGCTTTCTCTCTTCTGCTGACTTTTTCTCCACCTTAGAAATGACACCATTTTGTTAACCAGTGCCCTGTTATGCTTAGATGGACACTGCTTGTATTTACAAGAGAATGCCTGGAAGCATTCTCAAGGGCTTTGGGATATAAACATGGGGAGAAGGGTTTTGGGGAGAACTAGACACACTCATCATAGAAATCTCAAATCTTGGATTCACATACAAAATTTATCCAAAGCTCTCAGAACAACTTGACTTATGATTACCCATACATATAAAAGCTCATCGGTGTTTGGTGTTTTTCAAAAACCGTTTAGGATCATGGAGCTGAGTGATGTGAAACCAAAACCCCTGACTCTTAGCCTGCCACTCCTAGAAATCCTCCCCATTTTCTCCAGCTAGATGACTGGAGAGATGCCCATGAGAAAGAGAAAAGGGTGATATCTATTCTAGAAGAAAAGTAAGTTTATGATTACCGAACTTTGCAGGCTAAAGCATTTGAGAAGATACTAATGAAGTATGCCCTGACATACCTGAAGGAAAAAAAAAATCTGTTCACAAAACACCCATTTTTAGATACATTAGTTCAAGACAATTTCACAGCTAATCTTAGTTCAGGACAAAAGAAAAACCTAGTACCATTATTTTCTCTTCATTTTTAACAAGTTAGTCACAGATGACTCTAAGAGTCAAGGCCTGGGGAAGAATCTCTGAAGGCTACCCACTCCCACCTATTCTCTTCCCCATCTCCTTCTTTCCCTATGTGTGCTAAGTGCTAAGCTGCTTCAGTTGTGTCTGACTCTTGCCACCCCGTGGACTGTAGCCCCCCAAGCTCCTCTGTCCATGGGATTCTCCAGACAAGAATACTGGAGTGGGTTGCCAATTCCTCCTCCAGGTCTTTTGCTCTAATTTATGTTAAAAAAAAAAAAAAGAATACTTGACAATAAAATGCCAGAAATCACGAGATAAAACTAACAGGCCTAATCAGGAAAACGAAAAAGGCAACCAAGAAGAAACTACCAAATATTTCANGTGGGGTGAGGGGGGAGGCGTGGGTAGGTGGTGGTAGGGGGATGGGATACATTTTATCTTAGCCAAAGGGAAAAACACGACAAAGAATGCAGAATGAGGAATGGAAATATCCAATGGCCCCTCAAGGAGAAATAAGCACAAGTATTTAGTCCAAGTGGTTTCTACTAAAACTAAAGCTCAAGAGCCTTCAGACAGACCCCTACTCCCCATAAAAGGAAGTGAGGTAGAGCAAGTAATCTATCCATAAATATCTTGTTCAGCTGCTAAACCGTGTCTGACTCTTTGTGACCTGACGGACTGCAGCATGCAAGGGTTCCCTGTCTTTCACTATCTCCCAGAGTTTGCTCAAATTTATGTCCACTGAGTCAGTGATGCTATCTAACCATCTCATCTTAGGCCGCCCTCGTCTGCTTTTACCTTCAATTTCTCTCAGCTTCAGTCTTTTCCAAAGAATCAGCTACTAAATGTGGTCTACCAACAGAAAAACCCGCAACCCATAATAAATTTGTTTCTGACAAGTCCAACAGCCCTTCCTTTCAATGTTTTGGTGAAAATAAGCTAAGCAGAGTTACTATCTTAGGGAAATCATTTAAAAGAAATTACTGGACATTGAAAATAAAAGTAATTACAACTGATCATGCAACACATTATTGTCTTCACCAATGCCCAGGAGTTAAAATCAGAAAATGTTTTTCATATTGCTGGCCATCTGAGCTGGAAGAAGCACCGGTCAATTTAAAAGTGATTTCTTCTTTCGGTGAGCTATTTAAAAGGGCTATTTTCTTAATTTGAGCAAGAATAATCAGAAATCTATTCCTTTACCCATAGAAGCCTCAACAACTGCTACTCTGGCCTATTTTGTGAGACCAGCTGAGCCATTACCAACTTGTGAGAGTGAAGACAACTCAAAGGCAGTACTTTTGAATGTACAGTCAACAGAAATGATGCTAGCAGTTAAAGAACCACAAAGGATTTTGAAGGGGATTCTTTATAAAATCAAGGCAGTTAATTTCACAGTAGTCAGATACAAAAGTCATATATTATCTTAGTTTCTGGATTGCAGTATTCTGGCCTTACCTCCCAAGACAGTTCCTGGGCCTGCTTGAAAACATCCAAATCCTCTTCAGTAACGGTATCCTTGTTTCCAATCACATTTATATCTGTACTTTCCTGTTTGATGCTTATTTTGATTTCCGTATCTGTCATTTAAAACCAGCAGAAAGTGTATTTACTGACTTGCATCATGAATAACCACCATATAATTATCAAAATGGTACCAAATTAGCACAGTGGGCAAATAGGGAATTTTATTTTTTTTTAAAGCTTTATAAGCTTTTACATCTAAATGCTACTCATAGATCCGGCAGTACCTTTTCCCTGCCATACCCAAATTATTTGAATTATCATTGTCATCTTCTTATAGCTTCAGTAAACAAACACGGGAAAGTAAGAACAATACAAAAAAAAATCATAGTTTTGAAGCAAGATTAGAAGGCATATCAATGTCTAGGTATAGAATTCCCATGATCATGTTTGAGACAATACAATCTATCATTCTGTCCCATTGACACATAGTTTGGCTTTTGTTTTATATAAAGGATAGCAAATGTAACGGGCCAATTTGTTAAATGAAATCATGAAATCAGTTTTCTCCCTGAGGTGAATACACACACAGACACACTCACATCCAAAAAAGCACACTTCACAGAATTACAGATCAGGCTCTGTTGAGAAGGAAGCAGGATGAACTTTGTCATGAGAAAGCAATGGACAGAGGGAAATGAGGAGCCGACGTCCCCCCTGCCGGAAGCGCGGACAGCACGTGGCCACAGCGCTGTGGCTGGAGAGGTGGCACGGGGAGGGGCGTGGCGGAAGCGTGACGGCAGCTGCTCATGCGGGACCACAGCGCCATAAGCAACGCTATGACAGCATCTGGGGGGCCCTAATGTCACTACACATGGAAGGAAATCATCAGAGTGGAAGAGTATTAGTTGAAAAAACAATGTTTTGGAGGTTTAGTCAGCATTAGAAAAAGGTCCAAGTTTCACTGCTTCTGTATGAAAGTGAAGTTGAGAACAAGAGAAATAGCTAAGACCTATGTGACAAATAGGAATTGATTGATTCTTTTTTTTTCCGGGGGTTGGGGAGAAAGGGACGGGACGCAGGTTTGGTTGGAGCTTTGACCTTTTGCTTACCATCATCCTGATCAGGTTTAATCCTTCCGTCTGTCAAGCTCCCCTTCCCTGGTGAGGGGGTCCCCATCTGAGGGGTCACTTTATATTTAAACCTGCCTAGCATCCTGTGCTTTTTAAGGAAAGTTGTTCGCTTGAAGTGAGCAATTGCTTTAAAAATACGCCCTCTAGCCATCCCCCAGCTAGAGGAGGAGGAGTGAGAAATAAACCTACTTCTAATATCTCTTTTTCCAAAGAAATGGGCTTTAGATTTTGCTGTGAGAGGGAATTCGGTTTTACGACGCATACGTTTAGGTGGTGCATAACTTGGGTGTCCCTTTTGGCGAGACTGTCCCTGAGTGGTATAGATATGAGAGAGTCCATCAAAGAGTGCCTTCAGCTGGCTGTTATTAGTAAGACTGCTAAAGGAGGGCACGCTGGACTGGCTGGAAGAACTCTGGGGCGAGGTAGAAGAAACAGAAGTGCTGGACTTTTGTGAGCTGGGGCTCTGACCAGAGATGGGAGTCGGGGGTGGGAGTGAAGAAAGTGGAGGTTTTAGCTTTTGTGTGGTACCTGGAGCCAACACATGAGAAGTGCATGACTGTTTCTGAGAGACCTTTTTCCTTGGACGATAGTGCTTTGAAAAGTCTATTATTTCACCTCGTGATCTGCGACCATCAGGTGATGGTGTAAAAAACTTAGTAAGGCCATCAATGAGCCCTTTGGTTTTCTTGTTAACTTTAAGTGTAGAGGCAGAAATGTAGGTGGAGGTGGTGGTGATTTTGGTGGTGGCACCAGGCCGAGTGGGGTCTGTAACAGCCAATCTGCTGCTTGAGTCCTTCCCAGATGCAGCATGACCGGATGAAGGTGTGGTACAGACTTTAGTCTTTTGACCCCTACCAGGTGACCCCCTTCCTGTGAATGCATTCATGGATCCTTCATCACTGGTTACAGACCTAGGCAAAAATTTAGAGAATAGTATCAGCATTTAATAATAAAATTATAAAGGTATCTAACACAAGTTTACAGCAACTAGATGCAGTCAACGGGCTTAAACTTAAAAAACTGAATTGCAACCCTAAAGCCCTGCTTGTGTGTGTGTGCCTTCGCTGAGGTGTTTTTCTCTGTTGAAACAGCTTGCAGCCACTACGCTGGCAAGTCATGATTCTCCCAGGGCCTGTCCAACAGGTACTGGAAGAATCATGTGGACCCAAGGGCATTATGAGTAAGAAAATTTTTGAGGAGATTAAAAGATCACCCCATGGTTTCCTTATAGTTAAATAAAAAAAAATGTTATCCCTTGTGTCATTATACATAATTGTGATTTTCTGAAATGCCTTTTAAAAAAAGTATTAAAGGAAAGAAGTCATAAGTATTATCTCGAAGTGAAAGAAGAAATTTATGTAATCTCTAGTTAGAAGCAATTTTAACTCAAATGGAAAATTTATAGAAACAGAATTTAGTTATTATCTATAAATTAGTTTTTTTTTTAAAGAAAACATTAAAAAATACCCTCTTCCTCTTAGCATTTTATGCTTAGGATGATAAGATAACCAATAATACTCTCTAAGTAGAGAAGACAATTAATTGTAGCATAAAATATTGCTGAAAAAAGGACAACAATAGCAAAAAACTGAAGAAATGGTTAAAGAAAAGCTACAGCAGGTCAGACATGACATGGAAAGTCTGGTGGAGAAGCAGCACATTTACCATGGTCATTATCAGACACCTGGCATCGGAATCTTTACACACTGGTTCTGACTGCTATTTCAGTTCATGTGAGGCTGGTTCTGCTCATACAGCTGTGTGCTCAGTGCAGACTGGAGGTCACTCTGCTAGCGCAGCTGCCTACAGGAACGGCAGCTGCCTGCCTTCGCCTCAGGCGAGGGCTTGGAAAGCCACCCGTTTTGCAGCAGAATTTTATACAACAGAAACATGTGCATGTGAATTATGGCAGTGCTGGGGCCCGAGAACGGACCTTAAAAATTATCAGTTGAGCTGACGGCTAGTAATGAAGAAATGGAAGCCTGAAAATGATATGATCTTAAATTATAAAAATGTCTTAAGTAATTACAAAAAGAAGAGCATAGCTTAGTGGTTATCCTGTACATAGAGATTTGATGAACAATTTCAGCAGTCGCCCTAAAGGGGAGGCTGGCGTAGGTCAACAGAGCAAGCTACTAAGGCTCATCTGAAGCAGCTCAACCGCCAGGAGCTTTGCCCAATGCCACCGAGTCAGCCAAATCAGGTTAGAGCTGGAGATCTCGAGTGTCACAGTGAGAGTCACCAGTAAACAACTCATCCAGGATAAAATGTTTTGCATCAGAATGTTGCATTTGGACTGTATCTGGAATCGATTGCCCAGAAAGGATAATATGCTTATAAAGCATGTAAAAAGGAAAACTCCCCAGACTGTCTTAAAAATTCCTAAGCTCAAAGGACAATTTTGGACAAACAAAAAGTTAGGATTGGTGCCAGATGTAATTTTCAGCTGTGTCCTTTGTTTAGAAAGTTTATATCCTAATTTGGTTTTTTAAATTGGGCCCTGAGGATACAGTCCCATTTCAAGAACAATGCTTAACACTGGATGAACACAAAAACACGTAATTCCTACTTCGAGTGATGCTAATATGAAAGATTTTATTCATCAATATGTTTCATGTTTGTCTCTACAAAGTAACACAAATTCCGTATTAGAATGTCCACCAGTTAGAAGATTTTCATAAAGTTTCACAAAACACTCGAGAAAGGAGCAAGCATTTTCTATTTCTCCTTTGGGAGATAAAAGTGCAGGAGGATACTGTTTTCCTGAGAGCAGGTAATAATAAAATGAATTGCTTCAGATAAAACTAAGGGAGGGGAGAGTAAGCAAGGAAGACACCTGGTGTTTGTTCACTGTGTGTAGAGTTCCTGTTCATTTCTATATCATAATGACCCTTTCACTAAGCCCAAAGAGAAAGGCAATGGTCTTACAGACAGAGCTGCTTCAGATATGCAAGTCTACAGATTTCATTTCTAAACACCTTACCTAATGCTGATATTCACTTCTATATTCTATATGGGTTAAAAAAACAAACACTCATTACACCTCTTTTCTCTACTCCAGTAATTCCAGCTACATGTTCTATTTGGCTTTAATGGCAACCACATGGCCACAGGCTAGAGGAAATGGGGCTAACATACCATTGGGTTGGCCGAAAAGTATATTGTTTGGATTTTCCCTAAGATGTTATGCAATAATCTGAATGAATTTTTTGGCCAATCCATTAGAACTGCATGCTACTGCAAACATATTATTTTGTTTATATGTTTGTATACATGTGCACATACCAAATGGTCCTGTCTAACTCTCTGGAGGCAAACGTTAGGACAGTCATTTGCAGATTTCTCAGAAGCTTCTATTTCATAAAAGGGATCTTAAAAAGTTGTAATACTATATTAGCACCAGAAACAAGGAGTATTTTTCTAAAATATTATCTGGGGTAACAAAAGAGAGTCATTATAGATGTGAACAAATCCCTCTCTTGTTTTAAAAATTCCTATAAAAATATTTATATAATTAAGCTCTTTTAATGTTCAGCCAGTAATAAAGTAGGCACAATGAGTGTTTCCAATTCTTACATTCTGCTTCTATCCTGCTGGTGGAAAAATGTCACTAAGCATCACAGATACTGGCAACAGAAGACCTCAAAATGCCAATTGTAATTTTAAATGTTATTTTCAAAAAGATTTCCACAGCTTATACAAAAGAAGAAATATTCCTCATCCCTTGAGTTTGTAAAAATGATGCTAAAAAGTTAATGGGATCTAAGGGGGTTACAATCAACTGTATTTTAAAGCACAACATAAAAGATTTTTTTTGATAAGATCTCAACCTACAACAATCGTTGCTTTAATTTATTTTTCGGTCGTCCAATGGGTTTTGCATATCGTCGTTTTATTTGTGCAGCTTTCTCATGAAGTAGTTTTCTTCCCTTTTTCTTTGGTCTGCAGACTTGGCAAATCCACATCCCTGAATTAATATATATATGAGAAAAATATTTTAATGTTTCATTTTAGGAGAGAGATTAAATATAAACTGCAGCCGTAATAAGCTGCCCAAGGATGCCTGTATGCAGAACTTTACCCTAGAAGGTGGATCGTTCCCTTTTGTCATTCTCCTCAGGAAGCTGTCACTAAAGGTCAGTTTTCCCAGGGTCAAGGTGACGAGAGCAGAGGGCTGACCCATCTGAGAATTCTTCCAATAAGGTTTTGCCCAACATGTCACCAAGCCTCCCTCCACCATGTAAACACACGTGAAAACCCAGTCTTGTCAGATATTATATATTTTTGGATTTGAGGGAGACATTTTTAAGTCAATTGGAACATTTTTAAGTCAATTGGAACTTCTAGGAAAAGAATACTTGTTTTGTCATCTCTTTGGGGGAATTTTCTATAGTAAATAAGTTATAATTCTAACATATAGTTTTTAAAATGAAAACTTAAAACGTTTAAGTACTGTGGAGCTACAATAATTTGAAGTATGGCATATGGAAGCAGGTCAATGGATAAGAACTAAAAGGCCAGAACAACGGAGAGGTTTAGCATATCATAACAGTCATATTTCAAATCAGTGGGGAAAGGGTGAAATGATTCAGAAAGGGGTGCTAGAACAAATAGATGTCTATCTGGAAGGAAAATAATTACTACCTATCTTTTATAAACACAAATTCTAGGCAGATGAATATTATGAGACAAAATTAAATGTTATAAGGACCAGGAAAAATACACGGCTATTTACATAATTTAAGCATGAAGGACACTTAAGACTGAAGCCATAAAGAAAAGGAGTCATGGATTTGACTACATGAAAATATAAAGACCTTCTGCAAATCAGTAAGAAAAAGGTGAAAATCCCTAATAGAAAAATGATTAATGGATAAAAACAGGTGCTTTACAAGATGATATACAAACAGCCAATAACCTGTCTCTTATACACATCTCATAGAAGCCTCAACAACTNGAGTCATGGATTTGACTACATGAAAATATAAAGACCTTCTGCAAATCAGTAAGAAAAAGGTGAAAACCCCTAATAGAAAAATGATTAATGGATAAAAACAGGTGCTTTACAAGATGATATACAAACAGCCAATAGCCAAACACAAAAAAATGTTCAAATTCACTAAAGAAAATAATTATAAACATATTTTTTTCTATTACCTAACTGGTAAAAATTTTAAATATTAACACTGTATTACATTGAATCTAAGCTATTTATGACTACAAGATGCATCTGATTTCAAAAATGTTAAAATGTTTTTTAAAAACGTGTGTCTTAGATTCAATGAAATATAGTAATGGTGAGTATTGATCATCATACAGGGAAACAGGTATTCTCATACACTGCTGGCTGGCCTGAAAACTGACATGACCTTTCATGGACATAGCCTTCAACCCAGAAATTCCTCCCTGAGGAATTTATCTTAAGGAAATAATTGTTGATGAAAAAATTGGAAATATTTACAATATTCACTAGACGAAATTGTTTAATTAAAAAAAACAAAACAAAACATGGGGTTGCAAAATCAGTTATGTTCAGGAACCACCCAGGTATAATATATGTGACTGAAGCAAGCTGGAATGTAAAGCAACAAGTAGCAGTGAGACTGAGGCAGAATGGAACACTGGCAAATTCGAATTCAAAAATCTTTAAATATAGTACCAGATCCTCTGTTACACAGTTAAGAGAAGTCTCAATAAAACATTTCTATGGCCCACAGTCATCATGCTTATTATCTTGGCTCTATATACTACGGAGTTCTACACACTCACTGAAAACTATCTTTGGGAGAATACTTAATGATGTGGGAATATGAGAATCTATTGTTAAGAGGGAAAAACTATAAACATGTACAGAATTTTCCATTTCTTTTTAAAAGGGTGGGTGGGACAGGGAAGGAATTTCTAATTGATTATTCTTTCCATTTCTTTTCAGTCAATCGGTATTTTCTAAATTTTTCATAATGAAAATGTATAAAGTTTGTAATAAGAAGGTAAAGTTATTTATAATGTTCAATATATTATCATATGAGAAAAAGAAGGCTAAACTTGGCTGACTACCCAATAAACGGAGAAGAAAATCCATATTCTATATGGATATACCCATGTAAGATAGTTCAGATCTTCATGTTCAAGGTTATCAATCAACGGCCAAGAAAATGGCAATGGCTCCTGTTATAGGACTTTTTTGGGGTCATCATTATCACCATCATTGAAAACAGGTAATGTTTTACCTCTGAACACTATACTGAACAACAAGGAGAATACTCTAAACTTTTGACCTGCCTAGTCTAAATTTATTCCACTAGGGAGTGGTTTTAGTAGAAGAATGATCTTTTTAGTCCTGTGTCTGAATTACAGTATTTTTTATATACATTACCCCCAAATTATAAGCTTTTATACTTCTCTGCTCACAACCTCTACTAAATCCATAAGTATAAGGAAAGTGGGAGAGATGAAAAAATGCTTAAAGAACCTATATACTCCTGAGCTGTCAGACATTAGGATTAGGCTAATGTGTACCTAATAAAGCACATTTTTTAATAGGTTTAAAGGTTCACCTTTTGGCATTCTGGAAAGTGGGGGATCACAGCACTCCATATGGAATCCTCTATCACAGGAGTCACAGAAAAGCATATTATCCTGTAATGTAGCATATTAGAGACTAATTGAGACTGAAATCAACTGTAAAAGGCCACAAATTCTTTCGTTATCTGGTTAACAATTATAAAATATGCTAAAGCGGCACCACGATCCCTACTGAAACTTGGTATCACATGTACCTAAACATTTAAAAAGAAAATAGCAGCAATCTATAAAAATGAAAAACCTTAACACTGAAAACTAACAATTTACCTGGAGATGGATATTGAGAGCCATACTTACTGCATTTTTGCCTTGGATTCTACATGCACTGCACGTCTTGCATTCGATGCACTGCCACCTTAAGGCCTTTACATTTGTTGTTAATTCAGGACAAAATTTCAAACAGGATGGGTGTCCTATAGGAATAAAAAAAATAAACTGCTTTATGGGAATGGTGCCTTCAATTTTTTAAACTCACTAATATTTAATAGATAGTGACGATGTCAGCCAAAGAACCTTATGAACTTGAAAATACGAAAAAAATCAAAGATTCCAAATTATATTTTCCCTTCTGCCCTTCCCCCTAGCACCGATATGTGACAGAGTGACTGTACAAATGTTTTCCCTAAGAGAAACTTGGAAAATGTATACCAATTCTAATCACAAGTCTTGGAGAACTTGAAGATAATGTATGCTCAGATCATGTTCTCATACCTGTGCCTTCTGTTAAATCTCTTGCCCTTGCCCTCTTCATCAACCACCATCTACCCCAAAGCTTTCTGGCCTGCTGGCCTGTGAGGAGAGTGCTGAAGTTCAAATGATTCCTACTTTCTGTGTGTAATGAAATCATAAAACATAAAACAACAGTTAACTAAATAAAAATCTGACGTTGCTTAACATAATACAATGAACAAATGCAAAAAAAGAAAGAACTCAATGTATACAAAGACTATCCTATTGCTGGGATATACAAAGAAGACACTATTGCCATCTTGCTCTGGGTTCCTGAATTTAAAATCTGTAAGTGGGAATTGTCGTTTAAGTCACTAAGTCACGTCTTACTCTTTGTGACCCCACTGACTGTAGCTCACCAGTCTCCTGTGTCAATGGGATTTTCCAGGCAAGAATACTGGAGTGGGTTGCCATTTCCTTCTCCAGGGATCTTTCCAACCCAGGGATCGAACCGGGGTCTCCTGCTTGGCAGGCAGATTCTTTACCACTGAGTCATCTGGGAAGCTCTGTAGTAAGCAGGAATAGAAACAGTGAATTTGGGAGTTAAGAAGTTGCAAAGTCCAGGCTACATAGAACATGTCAAGAAGCATACCCTTAGCAAGCGCCCCACATTTTTCTGAGAGTTCAGCTTTTCCACCCTGTTTTGGACACACTTTTCATCTAGCAGCTCTCATCTCACACAGGAAAACTGGAGACCCCAAGGGATAGCACCACTTAAGAAAGTCAGCCAGGCTACACTGAGTAATAGATCTCTCTGAAAGGTTTGGGGAGTGTGAGTCCAGACTCTGGAAGTTTAAAATCTGATGGTCTTTTATCACATAAACCTGAGACCTCCAAATTTGATTTTAGTTTTCTAAATCTGGTCTTAAAATAGTATGGATGTTAGTAAGTCCCATGTGAAAGAACTTATAACCAAGCTGCAAAAGAAACCTGAGGGGTAAAAAAAAAAAAAAAAAAACAGATTCTGCAATTTCAAAACTGTTTTATAATTTCCTGACTTTGGCAGGCTCATTGTTTAAATATGTATTTTGGGTGGCTGCCAAAGAGGTCCTCCTTCCTAAAGCTTAACAGGTGCTTCATAAAATTCTACCCACCAGGAGATTTGGCTTTTTGAAGTAAAAACATTCAAAATCAATCATCAATACTGTTAATAAAAGCACACTATTCCTGAGTTTTAAAAAAAAACAACAAAAACCTAAACATCTGTATTTAAGATGCTGAGCAAATAAAATGTTGTCATAGGATTATGACCTCAGGCAGTAGACACCCAGGCAGATGCATTTAACCTATGACACTTTTCTTTTACAAGGGTTTCTCTCATTCAAATGAATGTGTGTGGGGGGGTGAGTTTATATATATATATAAATGGTATCAATCACCTCTTTCTGCTCATGAATAGCAAAGACAGCTCGCTTTTAGACTTCAAGAAGGATACTCTGAAGAGGGAGGGTAAGGTCTACTTTGATCAGGGCTTTCCCGCCCCCACTTACATAGTGAGGGGGGTAAAAACTCAAGTTTTAAAGAACAGCAATTTAAATTCCACCCTTAAAATGGGTCCCATCAGCTTAAAAGTATACCATTTACTTTTCTTTTTTCTCCCTTTTTATTACTTCCTGTAAGTCATACATCACTAGCACATATGACCTCAATTTCATGCCCTAAATTTTTCTCTACATTAAAATCTGCTTTTGTACTTTGTAGCTTAATATCCAGCAACTAAGGTAATTCACATCATATTATAGCTTACTATTTTTTTCACAGATATCCTATAAAAATAATTTTTAATAATTAATTACACTTTTGAAAGTTAATGGATTTCAGCCACTTATTCTTCTTATTGCTTCCTCTCACTTTAAGTAACATTATATTGCAACTACTACCATTTAAGCTACCTTATCAAATTCTAAAATCTTTAGTCTATCTTTCCTTCAGGCAGCGATGTTACCTTTATTTAGCTCAAGAGAATTGGCCATAGATCCCTTCCAGCTCTAAATTTCTATGATTCTGTAAAGGATGCTGAGGGATGAAGAAATATTTCCATTTTATTTTCTCACTGCCAACTTTACACAAAAGACTGTAACTGAGACTTGATATACTAGTACACAATCTGTAGTAATTAGAAAAAGGACAACAATGCTATTGATAATTCAATTCCTTACCTCCCATTTTAGCCATTCTGTAAGCTCAACAATCCCCTCTAAAATTTGGGTTCTCTCTGCTGACACAATTCATGGTGGTACACACACACACACACTCACTCATTCATTCACTGTTTAAAATTAAACGAGTCAGTAGAAGTGATTTTTGAGTCAAGTATTATGGGAGGAAAAAAACCACGGGCTCTGTAGTAGACTGAACAATGCCCTCCAAATATGTCTATTTGTAATCCCTAAAACGTACAAATATATTACCTGACATGGCAAAAGGGGTTGTGCGGATGTGACCAAGGGTACAGGCCTTGAGATGGGAGATTATCTTGAATTATCTGTGTAATTATTCCAATCTAATCACAAGTACTTAAAAGCAGAGAATCCTCCAGCTTGGTTAGTAACATGAGGCAAGAGAAGGAGAGGTTCAAAACAGAAGGACTGCCCCCAGTGGAGAGCGGGAGGCACACAAGCCCAGGAGTACAGGCGTCCACGAGAAGCCGGGGACGCTGAGTACGGGACAGCAAGAAACGGGGAAACTGGTCCTGCACAGGCAAGGAACTGAATTCTGGTCACACTTTTGTGGTAATTTGTTACAGCAGCAATGGAAAAACTATGAAAGACTCAAGACATTGGGTCCCTCAGATCAGTTATCTGACCAACTACCTGTCCACTGAAGACACGAGAAAAAGGAGAGACATTTCAGATCGCATGGTCCAGCAGGAAAGACGACCATTAGACAAGAATTAGGATAGGCTGGCTTGGAGATGTGGGCAAGTCTAGCAAGAGATTAGAGAAAGGCCTTCCTAAAAAGACACCAGAGGATGAGTGAGATCAGAGGGGAGCGGAGGTGGGAAGGGTGGGAAGAGAGCAGCATGTGCAGAGTGACAGGAGGACACGGGGACGAACATGGGGGACATTTAAGAAGAAGAAAGAAGTTTGATATAACCTCTTTATAACCTCATACAGTGTGATAGCGGAGAAGGCAATGGCATCCCACTCCAGCACTCTTGCCTGGAAAATCCCATGGACGGAGGAGCCTGGTGGGCTGCAGTCCATGGGGTCGCTATGAGTTGTACACAACTGAGTGACTTCACTTTCACTTTTCACTTTCATGCATTGGAGAAGGAAATGGCAACCCACTCCAGTGTTCTTGCCTGGAGAATCCCAGGGACGGGGGAGCCTGATGGGCAGCTGTCTCTGGGGTGGCACAGAGTCGGACACGACTGAAGTGACTTAGCAGCAGCAGCAGCAGCATCGTGTGATGGGATGTTGATCTGCAAAGGGGTCAACGGGAGCCCAATCCAGAAGAGTGTTTTGGGCTTGGATTTTTCCTAAGGTTAACTGGTGGACACTAAAAATTCTGTGATTAGATTTATGGTTTTAAAAAGTAATTTATGCTGAAGTATGCGAAATGGATGAGGAGAAGGAGTATGAAGATTAAAGCTAGCTTATAATCATAGCAGCTCTGAGCGGGTCTGGTGAAGGCTGTGGATATACTGAGGACATAGAATACATATTGGGACGTACAATCAATGCATTTTTGGTAATTTCTTGCTGTGAGAGAATAGGACAGAGGGGGGCTTGCAGAACTGAATGCGTAGCTGGTGGTGTGTCATTTGCTGAAATGGGAAATCCCCGAGGAGAAGCAGGATGTCGTTGTTTGCTAAGATTTCTGTCTTTGCTAGAGTGGTGGTGGTTGTTTGGGGAGGAGGGAGCAGTGTAAGGTTCATAAGCTGTTTTGGACATTATCTCTGAGGAGCCCATGAAGTGTCAAGAAGAGGAGTCCTGGAGGTGCTTATACCTAAGAGTCTGGAACCCAGGAGAAGCTATGAACCAAAGTGAGGAAACACAGGGCCAAGGACGAAAGCCTGAAAAAACTCTGAGGTGATGAAGAGAGGCCAAGGAGCTCACAAAAGATTCGGAAGAACTGAACTGATAGACAGAAAATAGAGAATATGAAATCACAGAAGTCAAAAGACGAGAACATTTCATGGAAAAAGATTCTCAGCAACTCAAATATGACTGAGAGGAGTATTTGCTGTAGATTGAAAGAGGTCCATAGACCTTTTTTTTTTTTATTTTGCCACGCCACTGGACAGCATGCAGGATATCTTAGTTCCTCCAAAAGAGATTAACCTGTGCCCCTGCAGTGGAAACTCAGAGATTTAACCACTTGTCTGCCAGGGAAGTCCCTAGAGTTTTACAAAAACTTAGAAGGCACCTTTAGAGTTTGCCTCATGGAGGTCACTGTTAATCATACCAGCAGAATTATAGTGAAATAACAGGTCAGAAGCAAGGCTTCTGCTTCCTGTTACTCTGCTTGGACTGTCAATCCAGCTTTGGGCTTGTGGAGAGTGGGGCTCACCAATCCCTCCTCCTCCATCCCTGTCTAGTCCTCTTTAGAGTTCATCTCGAGGTTTCTTCCTGGTTAAGGGGCTTCTTCCAAACCTAGTTTTCAATATGTGTATAGTCAGTGTGAAGCTGGACAACTAACCAACCAGTCCCTGGGGTATTTTCTCACTGTAACCTCAAGAAGCTAGTGATTACATATATATGTATATTGCACCAACCAGCTCACTGGGAGTAGAAGGCAGGCAAGTTTTATTCAGGGTTAACACAAATAAAACAAACCCAGGAGAGACTTAGGTCTCCTGAGGACAGACTGGTGCGCCACTCCATGTCTCTGGCTCCCTTCACTGTACAAAGGTAATCTTCCTGCTCTCCAGCTGCATCTCAGCAGCCACGCTGTCTCCAGTGTCAATGAGCTTCCATTTAGAATGATGCTGTAATTTTGAACTGTGCACTTATCTTAGATTTGCTAATTTGAAAACACACATGCACAGAACTCATCTGTAAGTAAGATTTAACCACCCAGCAATCTGAGCAGCAGACACAAAATTTCATTTGGTATAATATCTAATACTTATGTGAAGCTAATTAAAGATAATTTGGTCTTAATGAGGCAAAGAGAATATAACAGTGTTAATTTCAAAGTAGGCTGATCCATGAAAGTCAAGTAAAATCACTTCCTAGTCCCAACATTTCCATAGACCTGAAGACTATGCGATGAGCCCCATATTTCTAATAGCACTTTGAACAGCCCTTCGGTGTTTGTGTGATGATTTATAGATACTGATGATCTTCACAGCATTATCTCACTGGATCCTCACAACAGCCCTGTGGATGCAGGATACAGACATCACCCTCCAAATCTCACAGATGTGTACAGCTATGGTTCCATAGCCAGCAAGTAAAGAGGACTGCAACACTGCATCTGGGGCTCCTTGTACTATTTACCTCCCTTCACAGTTTTACTACCTGCAACCTTGAATAATTTTTTTCAAAAGTTTTAACAGAAAAAACACAGTTAAAGAAAATACTGCCCATCTGCAGCACTGAGCCATCTTAAAAATACATAAATTTCTAATTGGCTTTACTTTATGATGTAAGCAGAAGAAAACACTTATTACCCAGGTCTATGAAGTCTAAGCAGTCTAAATGTGACATCATATAAATGATACTTCAGATAGAAAGAAGTGACTAAAAACCAACAGGCACATGTGGGAAACACATTTAAAAGCAATCCTTATGAACTATTATCTGTATTTCCTTTTTTTTGTTTGTTTTACAAGGCTATGGTTTTTTGTTTTGTTTTGTTTTTTTCACAGAAACATCTTACATTAGGGATTCCTTTGATCATTACAAGCAGTCTCAATCCAATCCCAGAACCAACGGAATCTACAGCATGAGATAGTGGTCACTTCTGTAAGGCCAACCAGGGCTACCGGCCACTGTGTAATTCCCACTTCTGGAACTGAACTGGACCATGACACCAGGGCTCCCACCACTGCTGGGTGACACTGCTGAGCCAGGCCAACCTATTTGGTTCTTTTTCCCTATAATCACCAGCATGTCACAACAGAGCACTGTAACTACAAAATCTCCCCAAGCTGTCTTAGAAGAACCATATTTTTCTTCTAGTCCTTCTATTTAAAGACTGCTGCTGCTAAATCACTTCAGTCGTGTCTGACTCTGTGCAACCCCAGAGCCGGCACTCCACTAGGCTCCCCAGTCCCTGGGATTCTTCAGGCAAGAACACTGGAGTGGGATGCCATTTCCTTCTGCAATGTGTGAAAGTGAAAAGTGAAAGTGAAGTCGCTCAGTCATGTCTGATTCTTAGCGACCCCATGGACTACAGTCCACCAGGCTCCTCCGTCCACGGGATTTTCCAGGCGAGAGTACTGGAGTGGGGCGCCATTGCCTTAAAGACTAGCCAATAACAAAGTCCACTCATCTGACCTACCAGATGAAGTAAATGCTTACAGTGCATCTCCCTAAGTTAGGAACTTTTTATTTTTTTTAACTAAAGTAGGTAAATCCAGACTGGCACAGTACACTCAAGGGAAGATTCAGTTCAGTTCAGTTCAGTCTCTCAGTCACGTCCAAGTCTTTGTGACCCCACAGACTGCAGCACACCAGGACTCCCTGTCCATCACCAGCTCCCAGAGCTTACTCAAACTCATGTCCAAGGAGTTGGTGATACCATCCAACCATCTCATCCTCTGTCATCCCCTTCTCCTCCTGCCTTCAATCTTTTCCAGCATCAGGGGCTTTTCAAATGAGTTGGTTCTTTGCATCAGGGGGCCAAAGTATTAAGAGTTTCAGCTTCAACATCAGTCCTTCCAATGAATATTTAGGACTGATNAGAATCCTCCTGCAATGCAGGAGACCTGGGTTCAATCCCTGGGTTGGGAAGATCCCCTGGAGAAGGGAACGGCAACCAACTCCAGTATTCTGGCCTGGAGAATTCCACAGATGATTCCACAGGGTCACAAAGGGTCAGACACAACTGAGCAACTTTCACTTTCACTTATGAAACATATCAATTTAGTAATTCCAAGTGCTGGAAACAATTCCGCATTTCTCATTCATATATTCACACTTGTGTCATGAAAAGACCTGAATTTATTTTCTGTTCTCAGCTTCCCCCATTTTAAAAAGAGCACAATAGAGTCCATGTTGTCTTGATCCAGGATTGCTAAAGTTCCCATGTGAGTGAGTGTGTGAAGTACTTTGTAGGCTACAAAGTTCTGTTCAAACATTGTTACAATTATTGCAAAATTCACTCAGGCTATAAAAACAAGCAGGGTAAACAAACAACTTCAAGTCCGTAATAAACATCAGTGCAAATAATTTGATCTGGAGTCTAGAATTTACTCTATAAAAGGTGGATGTTGTGAGGCTCTGAGCCCCATGATAAGTACTCATCTTAAAGGGTTTTCTGGTTTTTGTTTTTTAATGAGTTGATCAGAGAGTACAGGAACAGGGTAGAAAACGCCTCAGCTGAGAGTGAAGAGGCCTGGAACTGATTTAATAAAAGGAAAGTTCAGAGGAAAATGAAAGAAAAAGATGTCAAAGGAAGAAAAGCACAAACAAACATAAAATCTTAAACAAATATGACCATGAAGGCAAACAAAGATGAATATAAATCTTGTACACCCCAGTCTCAAATGGTTCATCTTTGGAGAATGTTCTCTACATTTCAGCTCAGACAACTCAATTCAAATTTTCACAACAAGCTGTATGAAAGGGCTGTTTTAAGGCCGCTGCATTTATCTCTCTAATTTGTGCCCTCTTATCATGTCACGCTGAAATCTGAAGTCAAGGCACTGCTTTCCTGTTTCCTGGTCTTCCCAAGTGCCTCACTTGTGCCGAACGCGAACCCTGGGAAACAGGCTTGGTGACTCTCCTCTGTCGGTGCCACAGGTAAGTTAAATGCTCCCTCTGGTCACAAAGCTAGTAAGACATGGCGTCTTGCTGACTCGAAGCTCTTCGCTCTTTCTGCTTCCCGTGGCTGGTCCCGCATTTCCTTCGGAGGTAGATTTAGGTACCACCTTATCAGAAGGGCTATCCCTGACAGCCCTCTCCAAAGGGCATTCCAGCAGCACCTCTGGATCCTCCGTGCTTTGCTTTATTTTTCTGCACAGTGCACATCAATGTCTGACATATGCTGTATCGTTTGTCTGTTTCGTTTCACTTAGTAAACATTAAAAGAGCAGAGATTTGTCGCTGTTGCTCCAGCCTCAAAGTACATTTACGGAATAAATGAAAGAACAAATGAAAAGACTGCTTTTGGGTTCAGACTGACTTCTCTGATTTAACAGGTCCCTAAATACTGGCTACTGTTCTTTATTTTAATGTATATTTTTAATGACTACAATATGAGGCAATGACTGGTGGCAAGGTGAGTGCCATAAAGGTCTTATCTGACTGCTTTTTTCCTATTCTGATCATTTACAGTGATTGATATTTACGTTTGGACATAATACTTCCGTGGGTCTAATCTGACAAGATAGAAAATTTTAAAAATCAGCTGGGAGGAAAACTGCCTCATCACTCCCACAAATATTAACTATTGGGGCACACTCACTAATAGGCAAGATAGATTTGGGGCCATGCTCAGGTGCTAGTACCTAACACGCAAAAAAGAAGTCAAGAAAGATGAATACACTGTGGTCAGAGTAACAGAATTATAAAAAAGCATTACTCTGTTCAATCTATTTAAAAAAGTATTTTACAAACTTTGGTGTTTTATTATTGGTAATGAATTCCTTTCCACAAAATGTACAAGTGACAGCGCTGGGACGACGGAGGATGAACTGTTCACGTTGTTTTGGGTAACATGCCGCCGCTGCTGCTCAGTCGCTTCCGTCGTGTCCGACTCTGTGCGACCCCACAGACGGCAGCCCACTGGGCTCCGCCATCCCTGGGATTGGGTAACATACTTCCTCTTTTATTTTTTGGCTGCTTAGCACTCTACTTGCCACTTATCTAATAAAGAGCTAGACTTCATTTCTCACCACTTAACCCACTTACTCAACTGATATCTGTCTGAACAGATCAAGCCCACTCCTAATTAGGATACAGAGCATGCACGTTCAGGATTTTCCTTCACAGCTATTGGCTTAAGTCGTGGTCTTGGGAAATAGCATATTTCAGAGTACAACTCTGACAGTTTCTCTGTGATGGCTGAAATCATCTTATTTTTTAAGAGTGTTATTTTGTCCCCCCTCGGTGGTCAGTGCAGCCATCCCTCTGCAAGAAGAAGGTTTGGTGACCACACACCCTCACAGCGGCCCCCGGGCTGCTGCGGATCCCTGGGGCACAACAGAGCTTTGCTCACGACATGTCCACCACCACCTTCTCTACGCTCACGTACCCTTCTGCTTTATTCTAAGGCCATTCTTGCATTTCCGTCATGAATCTTAACCTGAGCAGATGCCTAAATAATTTCTTTCGGAAGATAATTGGAGATATACTTATTACAAGTATTTTCATAGGCAACAGTTTTTCCCATAATTTTCCTCTGGCCATAGAGGTTTTACTATATCACCTCCCTTGCTCATTATGCTTCTCTGTGGGTGACTGGTTCTGTGAGGGAGCCCTACATCATCCTCACTGGCTCTGGATTGAGTTTCTGTATTACTCAGGGCAAAAGGATTTATTATGGCTAATGTATGGAGATCTTGAATGTGACTGTTGTATTTCACCTCCTTGTCACAGTCAAGGGAGTTCTCTGTATTTTAAGAGTGACAACAAGCAAATTAAATCTAATAAAATAAAAATATTTAAAAGCATCCCTACACATATCCATAAATACATCACTCCTTTTTTC
Organism: Neotragus pygmaeus; assembly: GCA_006410875.1. Lineage (NCBI taxonomy): Eukaryota > Metazoa > Chordata > Mammalia > Artiodactyla > Bovidae > Neotragus > Neotragus pygmaeus. Next base: position 2,364,671 of record SJYV01054457.1, read on the forward strand.
ATTTAAGGAATAACACAGAAACAGAAACAACATCAATGACCACATACCATGAAATTTCCACAACCAAAGGCAGAATCATAAGTATAAAACAATAAAAAGCTTAGCCACAGAGGAATAAAGAGGAGAGAGGGGAAGACTTTCTAAGAACATCAGTCGCAATAGCTATCAATTGTGTGGAGGTAACTGAAATGCTCACACTATATCCTGCAGTCTAGAACTTGTTCTAATTAGGCAGGTGTGCCATTTATAAGAGTGCTGATTAAGGAAAGTGATTCTATTGGAAGGAAACAAATCTGATTCTGAACACAGCATTTAACAATAGCATTTCATTTGTTCTTTTTTTCCCCTCTAGGCAGGGGTGGGAGTGGTGGGGGGTGTAATAATGAGGTCTACAAACGGGGGAGGGGTAGGATAAAGGAACAACTGCCTTTACCAGGGTTTTTAATTTCTTATCTGGACAGGGACTTGGTTTTTAAGATTTCATTTGAAAGTCCCTCCTACACCCCTACCATTAAAAACTGCAGATACTGCTTTTATCTTCTCAAGAGGGATCAAAGTCTGACTCAACACAGCTGGAAATTCAACACATGGTTATAGGAAGTCAGCTTAGGATTTACAAACTACTATTTTCAGTGAGTATGTCACAATATTAGCAATATAATATAAACCCTACCATAGATTTTGAGAGATGGAATTTAAAAATCAATTCATATTCAAGTGTCACAAATCTTTCAGTTTTCTTTTTTTTTTTTTTTCCAGAGCAGTTTTAAGTTCACAGCAAAATTCAGAGGAAGGTACAAAAATTTCCCATATATCCTCTTGCCCCCACATATACATAGCGTCCCCCATTATCAACATCCCCCACCAGGCTCATCCATTTGTTACAACTGAAGACCATACATTCACACATTATTATCACCCAAAGCCCACAGTTTACATAAGAGTTCTTTCTTGGTGTTGTACATTCTGTGGAGTTGGACAAATTTATGATGACATGTATCTACCCTTATATTAACAGTATCGTACAGAGTATTTTTCACTGCCTAAAAAAAAATCCTCCTGTTCTGCCTATTCATCTTTCCCTCCCCGCCCCAATCCTGTTAACCACTTTTCTTTACTGTATCCATAGTTTTGCCTTTTCCAGAACATCACATAGCTGGAATCATACGACTGGTTTCCTCAGCTGCCCCAAGGAATCCATTTTAAACTGGTACCTACATACAAGGCCACTGAGGCATGATGTGAACGTAAACATTCTCATTACCAGTTTCACCGACACAAACCTGCATCATCTGCTCAGAAATATAGGCAACTGAGCTGATTGTAATTGGGTACAAACAGGGAAGCAGGGTGAAAAGATGAGGCACAGGTAGATGGATATTAACATGGTAGCTGGTCAACTTCTCAATAATATCACCACCACCAACTCCAACAATGTTCTGCCTTCACAGAGATTTATGTGGCAGCTGAAATGCTATGCACTAGTCAACATGTTTTCGTTTCTCTTTAGAGTTACATGTTTTCATTTCTTTTTAGGAGCTAAACTGCTGGGTAAAATGGTAAGTATATGCATACCTTTATAAGAAACTGTCAAGAGTGGTTTCTGAAGTGAATTGCCCCATTTTACACTCCTGGTTGCACTTGGGTTTTGCCAGTCTTTTTAATTTTAACCATTTTAGAGGGTAAGAGTATCTCACTGCGGTTTTAATTTGCATAGACTTGAGGGCTAGTGCTTGATGGCCATTCATACATCCTCCTTTGTACAGTTTCTATCAGATTCTTCTACCTGTCATCATGGTCTCCTGGAACACACTGCCAAACCTTCTTCCAGTTAAAAACTTGTTGCCCCAACTATTGAAAATGCTGCCAGCAGGCAGTTGTCAGCTGTCATTATTCCCTTCAGGGGCTGCTTCAGTTGCAGAGTCATGTCACCAAAGGATACTCTTCTTCCTGCAGTGACCCACATCCAAGAACTGCATAAAAAGTCAGCCATGGCCGCTATTGAGCTGCATCGCTGCTCAACCCTCTCCTGTGCCCAATGCTGCTTCACTGCAATTCCTCCCACAACAGTCGGTATTACTAAAGGCTTCCCTTAATAAATATCCTACCATAAAACTTTATCTCAGCGCCTGATTCCTAAGGAACACACCCTATAACATCTGTTTTTAAAATGGGTTGTTTGGCTCATTATTGAGTTGCAGGATATATGTTCTAGATACAACTCCTTTGTATATATAAAGGGCTTCCCTGGTGGCTCAGATGGCAATGAATCTGCCAGCAATGCAGGAGACTGGGTTTGATCCTTGGTTGGGGAAGATCCCCCTGGAGAAGGGAAGAGCAACCCACTCTGGTATTCTTGCTGGAGAATTCCATGGACAGAAGAGCTGGAACCAACAGGCTACAGTCCATGGGGTCGCAAAGAGTTGGACACAACTGAAGGGGCTAACACTTACTTATATATAAAAAATACATGTACTTTGACTATTTCCTCTAATTCTGTGGCTTATCTTTTTATTTCCCTAATAATTTTTTTTGAGAAACAACAGTTTTCCATTTTTATGAGGTCCCATTTGCCATTTTTTCTACTTTTCATGTCCACCCTAAAAAATCTTCGCCTAATCCAAAGTTACAATGGCTTTATCATATATTTTCATCTAGTTTCATGGCATTCGTTTATAAATTAAATCTATGATGCATTTTTACTTAATTTTTATGTATGGAGTGAGGTAAGGGTCAAGATTCACTTTTTTCCATATGTATATCCAGTGATTCCAGGACAATTTGTAGAGATGTTCTTTCCATTGAACTAGTCCTTCAACTTTGATCTTCTTTTTCAAAATTTGTTTTGGTTATTCTAAGTTCTTTGTATCACCATTTCAGTTTTTCAATCAACTTGTCAAATTCTAGAACAAAGCTTGCTTTATCATGATTGTGTTGACTAGGTACACTAGTTTGGGGAGTGCTGACTGTAACATTACTGAGTCTTCCAATCCATGAGCAGGTATATTTCTCTACTTATTTAGGTCTTCTTTCCTTTCTTTCAATAATGATTATACTTTACAGGGTGCATATTTTGCTAAATTCATCCCTATATACTTTCATATTGTTTGATGCTATTACAAATGGTACTTCAATTTCTGAATGTTCATTGCTACCAAAGAGAAATAAAATTGTGTTACCTTCTACTTTCTGAAAGAATTAATCTAACATTTGCATAGTTAAATATTTTATAGACTTCACCGTTAAAGTTGTCTGCTGTCTGATCTTTACAGAGTTTCCTTTGTGCCACAGTTTTAAGTTTTGATCTCAATTTCTTCAACAGATATAGAGCTACTCAGTGTTGCCATTCTGTCTGTATGTATCAGCTGTGGTGATCTGGGCATTCAAGGAATTTTCTCATTTAATCTAAGTTGCCCAATTTATTGGCAAAAAATTGCTCATAATGTTCCATTATTATACTTTTTATGTCTTCAAGTGATATCCTCTCTTCCATTTCTGCTATCAATAATTTGTTTTCCCTTTATTTTTTTATTGTTCTACCTAGAGGTTTCTGAATTTTATTGATGTTTTCAAAGAATCAGCTTTTGATCTCCCCTATTTACTTTCAATGTTCTTTATATGCAGAATAATGTTGATTCTTATGCAGAAACCTGATTTGTTATTATCACTATCATCATTTTTATTCTAATACAATAGATAAGAGTCATGTGGTTATTCAGAGCGCCAGTCCCTTTTCTTTGGGATGTAGAGCAGAGACATTCTATCCAAACATTCTACTCTGAGAGGCAGTGGGGAGGGAGGAGGTAACAGCTAGTGCTTTGGCAGAAGAGGAATCCTACCAATAACTGCTCTCTAGACAGGGGTTCTTAAAGAGATGTGAATATTGGGATCACCTATGTAGTTTTAAAAAAATGTACATGCCTAAGCCACACACATGGATTTTGATTAAATAGGCAACTCAAACATTTTGATTTTTTAAAAGCTTCAAAGAGATTCTGTTGGTACCCCAGGTCGAGAGTCAAAGCTCTGAATGATTAGGACATCAGGCAGTTTATACTACAAAGAGTCTGACAAGTGCAAGAGTATACATAGAACTAAGAGGCTACTAAGAATTCACTGGCTACTCTTAATTATTGTGTGTCTGAGGGAAGATGAATGAGTGTATGGACATGAAGATGCTTTAAAAGTAAAGTAAAAAAAATTCTAAGTGTTGAATGGCTTCAGTTTCTTCAGTACAAGGGCCATTTTGTCAATTTAAAGTTGTGTGTGTGTGTATTTTTAAAATTTAAACAGTATAAAGACATATGGAATGGGAAATAAGTCTCCATCCTACATTTAATCTCTGGACACTCAAATCCCCTTTCACAAGGTAAAGTGAGATACCTTCATCTTATAAAAATTAAAAGTTGAGGTACATGAAATCCGTTTCATTCCAACAGATATTGAGGTTATTATTCTTTTGCTTCCACAAAAATGTACATATGTACATTTGCATGTGCAAATATACCTATGTGGAATAAATGCCTAGATGTGAGACTGCTGGGTCACAGAATGCAGGCATTTTTAACAGCATAAAGTTGTGCCACTGTATCATTGCTACCTAACACTTCAGCAAAATTCTTCCTTGACAACAGTTGAAAACCATACCATGTTTTAACTTAAATTTGTTCTTCAAATTAACTTTAAACAACAGATTCAAAGGTCATATTTTAAGTAAAAAAAAACTAGCAATTTCTTTTATTCCCTAGTATGTGATAATATATAGAGCTGTTCCTCCACAACCATCCATGATTCGCAGTTAATTAAAGACCAGTTTTCTTATATATCTTCACCATGTTTACACAGAGGAAACAAACCAAAGGTGCAAGTACTGCCCAAAGGACAGTAAGGACAACACATGGAACTACTCTTCTATCCACTGGTCTTTCAGGATCAGCACAGTGAGAACACCATCTTCACATTAAAAAGGTAAATGAAGCAGGATTATAAGATAACTGCACTGTGTATGTATATATTTAAGAAAATAAGGGATGCATACTAATTTTCGAGACCATGAGTTAAAAGGAGACTTTGCGCAGTAAGTCTGACAGATGACTGGACTTTACAGAGCCAAAGAAATTTGCTACCAGCCCATAAAATTTCAGTCCTTCTTTCCATGGTCCATGTCACAACAAAAACCAATCTAAAATCCGTGAGCACAGACTCAGCTACAGAGTTACAGTATTAGTACTGGTAGGCATGGTTTTTCTTCCTCCCTTCTTCCCTTCTTTCTAATTAACAGCCTGTCTGTTCTGAGGGCCTGGCTCCTGTGATGCTGCTTGGTGCTCCACTGCTGGTCGTCATCTCTAAGTCATTCAGATGATTTTGAGGATGGTCGGGAGAGGCTGGGAAATGATGGAGATAAATACTTTTCAATCTTTAATAGACAGTCTTCCTAGGTAGTGCAGTGGTAAAGAATCTGCTGCCAATGCTGGAGGCTCAAGAGACACAGGTTCGACCTCAGGGTCGGGAAGGTCCCCTGGAGTGGGAAATGGCAACCCACTCCAGTATTCCTGCCTGGAAAATTTCATGGACAGAGGAGTCTGGCAGGCTACAGTTCATGGGGTCGCAAAGAGTCAGACACAACTGAGCACGCGTGCATAAAATACCTGGAGATCTTGATAAAATGCAGGTTCTGATTCATTAACTCTGGAGTGGGGTCAGAGTCTAAATTTCTAAGAAGGTCTCCTGCGACACTAATGCTGCTGATCTGTGGTCCACACCTTTGAGCAATAAGAATATAGATACTTTTTTAAAAGAGTAACCCCCAAGTTACTCATATTCAACTTTGGGATATGTTTTACCATTTCAATATGAGGATTCACTGAAGAACAGAACCCTGGAGTTAATGCCCAGCCAGAGGAACTATTCTATTAGGCATAGTAACACAGTCTTTGTTGTGGTAGCAGTTGTAGCAGCAGGAGCAGGAATAACAGTAATTAGCAGCAGCAAGCATTTGAAAAGCACTAATAACAGATATTCAGGTAAGCACTTAATCAATCATTAAAATATCAGAAGGTAGGTACTATTATCTCTACACTACAGATCAGAAAATTGAAGTTAACTTTCCCTAAACAGTTGGGCTCCAGGATCACTGCAGTCTCCAGTTATCAAGTTCACCATCACTGTGTTCTTAGTAATGAATGTCATCATTTCTCAAGCTGACACACGGGAAAGGGCAATTGTTTAAAGACCTTATTTTCTAGCTCCTGTAAAGTCCAGCTTAGATAAACAAACAGATCATTGTAACTGATCAGCCTGGGTCAAGGTCAGGAAGAATTTAAAACTGATTTGACACTACAGACAATCTACCCTTAGATAATCAAGACTGGCTGTGAGTTCAGAGGCCAAAGAGACGATAATGTTGTTGTTTTAAATCTTCTGGCTTCATTTGCTAACTAAGGTGTGACAGAGTGGAACAGCTTGCTTTTGAAGTTATCCAAAGACTAACACTGGTTACAATATGAATTCCAGCATATTTGGCTTCGAAGTTACATTTTACGCTTTTTAAAAAGAGATCAAGCTAAATATACAGTTCTCAGTCAAAAAAGCTCTGTAGAGTAACCCGATCTGAGCAGGGGCACTTTAACTCACTCCAAATAAAAAAGCATGATCGCCTTATTCCACACACAAATACCATTCTAGGATAGGCCAATTAATCATGAATATAACTTTTCAGACATTACATAATTTCACATAGACTTGCTCCTAATGCCTGCCAAGGAAAACAGCAATTTGTATCACCAGGAATAAATCTACATTTGAAAAGAAATGAAAGTTACAAATATTAAACTGTGTAACTCTGGTCGCCTCTTTCATGCCACCCTTCCTCATAAGTTCTCAATTATTTTATTTTATAAAAATGGCATTAATAAGACAACATAAAATGATGTAAGCCTTAAAATTACATAAATGAAAATAGGGAAATTCAAGTAATTTTTACATCTACAAGAGTAGCAACCTCAAAGATATGATAAATATTAATAGTGCTATGCAAAGTCATGTACACACTGCATACTTCTGGGTCCTCCAATATTATACAAAAAAACACTGGTATATTAAATCATTTATTATTAGTTTCAAGAAATTTAATTTTCATATCTAAAATGATTTCTCTTTTCTAAACAAACGTTTCCCTGATACATCTCTGGTAAATCAGGAATAAATGACTAATCTGACAGCAATCCAATAATATCTATTCAACATTTTCCAATATAAACAATCAACATAAGCCTGGTAATTATTCTATTGGAAAATATACCCATCAGCCCAGGATTATTTTCAGTATGTTTATGAAATTCATTAACAGAATATTACAAGTAGGAAAACTAGGAAAACAAAAGCAATTAGTTATCCTCATGCTAAATAATTGCTGTACCAAAGATGCATCAGACTTTAAAGAGATATGTGTAAACTCATGACAGACTTATCTGAAGCATTTCCTTCTACAGTTATTTTTAAAAAGAATGCTCTCCTTCACACTATTCTTTTTAAAAAAAAACTAATTTCTCGTTCATTTACTTAAGGTTGGGGTGGACTAGCTTTTCAAACTTTCGTAAGAAAAATCAGTTTTTCTTAATCATTATCACTCAAAAGCAAACAAGTGCCTACACATGCATATGGGACTCTGTTGCACATGGAACTCTGTTGCTTTTAAACAAAGACCAAACCACTAATGCCAGATCTTCAGTAGGTGTGCAGAAACAAATGCTGTAGTGCACTTCCTTACTTCTGTTGAAACCCTTGCCTCACCAGCCAAGATTTTGTTCAACTTTATGTGTTTTGTATTTTATAATATGTAATTTTTCAATTTCTAAAAGAGAAATGATATTCTGAATGTTTTTGTAAACTATGTAACTATGTAAGTGAATGCAGATGTGTGCACACATATGCATATATGTATATACACATATATATGTACTGTATAGCTATACAGATATATTAATAGGGTGTGTTCTTCATTCTCTTTCCCTGTTAAAAAAAATAACAGCTAATATTTATTGCATGCTAACCATGTGCCAGATACCGTGTGAGGTATTTACATTATTTCAACAAACTCAGCGAGGTGTTCTTATGGTTCCAAACTTATTAAGGAGGAAACTGCATCCCAGAAAGGTTAAATAATGGACCCCAAGGAGCCCACAGCTGCAAGCAGCAGAGCTCAGATTCCGTGTCAGGAGGCCGACCTCAGAGCCTGCCTTCTTCACCCCTCTGTGAGTCTCTAAATTAGGAACAGTAACTAGAGCAGGATGGGATACACACCAAGTCAAGGGCAAGGGTCACTCTGGAAGTGGGAAGCAAGAGGTAAGTTTATAACAGGGATGGATATTAGAGGAAGAAGCCACGTGAGGTCTTTTATTGTCAGAGGAGATGAAGAGGAGACCATTGGCAATTCTCACTTAATTCAAAATGACTTTTACAGAAGATTGGCTTTCAGGGGTTATTTAGAACTGAAGGAAAAGGGACAGTTTGTTGAGGAGAGAATCCAAGAAAATGATAGTGCTTGGGAGACTGTTCAGAAGACTAGTAATGAGTTCACAGAGAAGGTGCTACCTAGAGGAACTGAAATGAATGGAGAGAGAAGGCCAGGGACCTGAGCAGCAGATGAGGGAAATGAGATAATCCAGAGCCTGCTAGAGACTGGCTTTGATGCATGGGGCAAACAGCCAGAGGAGATGCAAAAGGAAATGAGAAGCCCTTGTAAAGATTTAAGGAAGGGGCTGGCGTGGTCAGGAAATTCACCCGGCAGGAGGTAACAGTCCATTCTAGGAACTTGGAGGAGAAGGCCAGGAGAGGAGAATGACAGGCCTAGAAGCTACTGAATTCAGTGGATTTCATGATGATTTCATAAAGACGGGTGTTATTCTGGACAAGTCTGTATGTTGAGGAAGGAAAGTCAGCCAGAAATTGCTCTCTAAATTTAATAAAGTTTTCAGAAAAAAATTGCCAAGGCGGAAAACCTCCCAGTGATTCTGCCAGTACAGCTAATTGCTTAGCAATTACTGGCTATGAGCATCACAGAAACTGTAGACATTTTTAAACCCTTACGCTATGAGGAACTATGTCTCAAAGCCCTTGAAATTTTCATTAGTATTTGGGTGTCCTCTGAGCAAATTCTCTACCCATGTCACCAGAAAAAAAAAGATAATTTCCTAGAGAAAACTGTTATGGTGTCTCCTCCATTAAGCCAGAGTTATCCTCAGCTAAGATGTACATATGAATAATTAATACTCACCTGGAATGGTTAACATATGAGCATACTGTTCCAAAGAAACAGCTGGTTTCTTTAACAGCCCAGATCATAGACATTCCTCACAGTCCTTCTCATTTAGTTAAAGGATAAAATACAAACATTTATGGGAGAAAAACAACTTTAGGAGCTTATTGATTTAGCTCTAGGAGTATTTTCACAACTGAGTCCTTTTTAACAGCATACAACCAGGGGCATATGTCTAATCAATACTGAACATCTACCTTGCAGTTGGGGCTCATGAATTAATCAGAATCTACTCCAACTCAAACCGTCAGACAAAAACAGCAGTGACCTCCATCTCTTTGAACACTGTTAGAACCACCCAAACAATGTTATCATTTACTATCATGACAACAAATTTGAACCCTAACCACAACTACCAAAACTAGTGTCTCTACTCATGAGTTATTTATTTGTAGAGTATCTCTTTTTCCAGGGAATTAATAGCAGGAATTCAGGTTGTCCCATGAACACTTTCTGTATGTATTTGCCACCACATCATGTAATACTACAAGCCAAAAGCTGAAAAAGCACCTGATAAACCCCAGACCACACAGCAAAATTAGCGAGTGTGGGGAATCTGCATCTCTCAGTTAGATTTAATGATCTATTGTTAGGCCAAGAAACCTGTTTCCCTGATCAGCATGTGAAACAATAGAGGATAAAATGGTGTGTAAGCAGAAAGTCTTCCCTTGTAAGCTGCAAATTACCTAAAGGTTTTATTTCTAATTATGGTCATATAATTACAGACACTTTAAGGAGAAGAGCCCGTTTGTTCTCCCTGGTGTGAGCAACTCACTGATTTAGGTTCTCTTGAAGCCAGCAGCCAAGTGGCAGTGGCAGAGGTCCAGGAGTTCCTGGAGAAGAACAGATGGACAACTATCCTAAAAAAAGAGCTTCCTGATGTCACCCAGCAATGAGATGTGAGAGCCTGATAACTCTACCATCCTCACTCAGGTGATACATGGATAAAATGAAAGGGTTCACAACATTAAGTAGACATTGTTTCACTGGGTAGTAGACAGCGCTATGCTTGGTCTCCCATTCTCTTTTTCTGACCAGGCCTTCCCAAGGCCTTCCTACCTAGCATAAATTGGCTTCACCTGAGAATTAGTTTTTAGTTTTCCATTTGGTTTTGTTAAGAAAATAATCATGTTTCATTAAATTTTCAAAACCTGTTACAGAAGATTTCTGAAAGCCTGTTGACACACATTGTAGTAAGGAAATTGAAGACCTAGAATCTGGAATAGACTCCCTGCGTTTGAGTCCCAGCTCTCCCATTTTCTGGTTGTGTGAACGCAGCCAAGACATTGACTCCTCCTTTAGGTTCTACATCTGTAAAACGCGAATAACAAAAGTTGCATGAATTAATGAGACCACATATATAAAGTACTAAGTGCTACAGCATGTAGCGACTGCTTGGAAGACATTGAGTTGCTGTTGTATTTGGAGTAGGCATTTTGGCCCCTCAACATTTTTTCAGCACCTGCTTCTTACTTCAGTTGTACAGAGCACAGAGTCTCTATCCACTGTGCCATAGAAAATTCAAAGAAGGAGAACATATGACCTGTGCTTTTGGAGAGTTTACAAATTACAGGGAAAAAAAGCATACATGCACAATTGAAGAACATGTTTCAGACAACATAATCCCATAGACACATGTGTTTCTTGCTTTCTTCAACAGTATGTTCTGTGGAAGGTTGGCAAGTCACAGCCTAAAAGGCCATTTCCTCCACCTCCTTTAAAGGAAAGGTATGGTGAATACTTGAAAATTAAACATCTCAACAACTGTCACATCAATTATTTCTCAAAAAAACTGCAAAGAGGATGTCCAGGGGAAGAACTGTCCTATTTTATTGGTTCATATGGCTAAAGAAATATTTGAGCACTTAGTATATATACAGTGGAGAAGGAAATGGCAACCCACTCCAGTGTTCTTGCCTGGAGAATCCCAGGGACGGGGGAGCCTGGTGGGCTGCCGTCTATGGGGTTGCACAGAGTCAGACATGACTTAAGTGACTTAGCAGTATATATACAGAATACTGTATTTGATACTAAAATTCAAAGTGTTCAAAGTTTTATTTCACTAAAGCTATATAGATGGTATACAAATGATCAACAAAAGCATAAAAGTTGTGTAGAGTCAATCCACAGGGCTTCTACAAGGGGCTGAACTTTGATGCAAAGTTTCAAATGGAGGGTGGGAGGTAGACATAAATAGTAGAGGCTAATGGCAGCAGACTTGGGTGGAAAGGAGAGAGGTGGCAGCTGTAACGATGAAAATACACAAGGATTCATGCGGGAATGAATGACAGGAAAAAAAAGAATGTCCTTTAGATGGAGATCCAATTTGGCAAGAGCCTCAAATTAAAAAGAAACAAAGCTCTCCTTCACTGACCACCACATCACAGCCTCCCCAGCCCAGAGCTCTTGATTTCCCCACAAAATGCTCAACACCAGTGGCTAATAAACTATTTTCTAGGACACCCATGCGCTTCTACTTCCACCTGTTGAGGTCTGTGCTTAATTATGTTTGTTTTCAAATTTGTTTATGTCAGTTATGCCTGTTACTATAATTAAGCACCTTAATTAAACACTGTTATCCAATACCCAATAAACTATGTATACAAAGAGAGTTGTAGTCTCTATGGACACTTTGTTGAATGTTTTTAGACAGATCTGACTAATAGTGAAAAAAATTATTCCAAGACTTAGAGGAAATTACAACGAGAAGAATTCTGCATTCTAAATTACTTCACAAGTGCATCTAAGGAAACGGAGACTGAGAGTTGTGGAGAAAAGAGGTGGGAAACTCCAACCTATCCTCCAAGACAACACTGGAAGCTCCACAAAACAAAAGGCAAGTATATATACGATACATTCTTTATTACAAGTTAAAATATTAATAAAATGTTGCCACATCTATACGGATAGTTTTTTTGTTTCCTACTTTCAACTACCTTTTTGGGTTAACTGGACAATTCTTATCACATCAAATAAGTAAGCTTCTACTGTAATGAAGTCAAGTGGACCACACAATCACACTTGAATTAAAGTTATCAAAAAACTGCACCTGCAAATAGATGGGAAAAATCCTATTCAAATACATGTTTTTATATCTATACTTACTATATCGCATCTGTGTGAGTCAAAAGAGCAGGTAAATGAAGTACAAACATCATTAAATATTTTGCCAACAAAACTCCAGTCTGAATATTGAATTTAAATATAGATTTGCATTTGTAAACCTGACTTTAATACATTTTAATTTTATTTAATGTAAAATACTTTATTTTTAATACAAAAGAAGTCTAAATAGATATTAAGTATTCTCAAAGTACCTTAAAATAATCAAGAAAGGATAAATGCTGCAAGGATCATCAGTCTCTGAAAAGCAATCATTTTTCAAATAATATAATGTGCTATTGACTGATTTTAAGATCTAAATAATACAAAGAATGGTAGATATCTCCTACTTGTGCTCATTTTCTTCTTTAGTGGGTTAAAATACAGGTAAGAATCAGCCTAGGATTATTAAAAAGAATTATTTAATTTACTGTGAATTATTTTGAATACACAATTACCACCAATAGATCTGAAACTAGCAGGCCAGAAGGAGCCACATATACTTTCCCATTAATTACTCAGAGCAGGTTATTAATCATAATTGCAAAGAATTTGCCCAACTGATAGCGCCTTGGTTTTTTCTGACATGACCATTTCACAGATAATTAGACCATAAAACCACTAACTAGGGATTGTGTCTTGGACTACGTCCTATACACGATGATGAATACACTGGTGGCGCTCAGTCAATGTATGACTAATGATAACACTGCCATTCGTTTATTTTTCAAATACTTTATGTTCACTGAAAAATATTTATCACAGGATTTCACTGTATGCAAGAGCATCTGTAACACAGGGTAGAAACGGAATGTTTTCAAAACAGAGCGCCTGGAAACATTAGCCAGAACTCAGGCGGCCAGTATTTTGGGATTTTTTTTTGGCAGGCGCATAAAACAGATCAGACATTCTGGTTGAAAACTAAATCCCCCAGCAATAGACAGAAGAAACCAATTTCATTCAAGATAAATGATCTTTTTTCAAATTCCATTAAGAGGAAGAATCTCTGTTTGGTAGAGATAGGCATAAAGTCATGAAAGACACACATCCAGATATATTAGATGAGGCCCAAACCACCACCACACCTCGTACAGCACAGCATTTTCCCATTGCAGAGCCTCACAAGCTTTGCAAATTTGTATTTCATCAATTATAAATCACTGAACAAACTCTGACAATAATGAGAATGTGGCTTGGACAGAAACAGTCTGAACATTTCTAACTCAAGGTCTACCACACAAGAAAAGAGAAATATATTCAGCAAGGGAAAACAAAGGTTCTTGGCTAAAAGCTCAACTCACCATCTTGTACTTATCAAAGTCATCTTAAGAGGCATTATTCCAGGGTTACACTACCGTTGTTTAAAAACTAAAAAATGTACAGGCCTTGGCCCAAGGTCAGTGTTCAACAAATACTTGTTGACTTGACATCTTAATTTTTCAAGGAAAAGACTATGAAAAATTTAACAATTATGTATAAAAACTAAAGATTCCTTTCTCCAAAAAGACATGTTCAAATGACATAAATGAGCTAAAAACTCAAGGTTCAGAATAAAACCGAGGCTCTCTAAATCAGTGAATCAAAATGTTCTTCCTGACAGAAGAATTAAAAATATTACTAATATATATTTCTTCTAAAGTAGTGAATTTTACTAAATAATATCTATTTTTCATCTCTTCCTGTGCACATTGCACTTAAAGCTGAAATTAACCATACACTATTACACTTGATTACTACTCAAAATATCAAGTATTCTGCCTCACATGCATAATCTTATCCATTCAATCATACCACTAAGTTTCTTGGGAGAAGATCTTATAGTTTTATATCTTCTTTGGGGCCTGATGCACCATCAGGATATAGAACTTTTAAAAAATTACTTATCTATCAAGTAAGTGACAATCTAATCATGGAAAGAGAAAGCAAACTCTTGCTTCTGACATAAACAATGGATATTTGCTTTATTCAAATATCTTGGTTCATAAAGTAGGATTAACAATTTCACAGATTTTAAGCAGAGTAAAAAAAACTGATGTTACAGCCACACAATTACCTTCCTTTGAGTTTTGCCTTGTATACTCTTGCATTATTATTACCCTTGATGAACCAGAACTGCCAGCTAAAAGAAACGTCCAAATAATAAAATGCCAGGTAGACCAACTGTTTTTCCTAGAGCATTCTTTGTTGATGAGTTCAGATGCCTGACTCATGATCTGGGTTAGCTTGCATAAGCCTGTGGCGTCCTCCTGAGTTAAGGGTGGCTTGGAAGGTCTCTCTACCTGCCAGCACTGGAAAGCAGTGCATGACAACCTGGTCTGCATACTTCGTGGCTGGAGAGCATAGCATCCAAGGGCAAAGATGGCTGTGGAAGCCACCAAATAGTCTCCTGGCAGCACTGCTGTAAACAGCGAAGGACAGCAACAAAGGTGACTGAGTAGGAAGGACAACATCCATCCCATGCCAGCAGGGGAAAGACACCTTCTGAATCAGGGTGAGGGGTGAGGAGCTGGGGAGATGGGCTTTGAGGGGACCCACAGCTCTCTCCAGGTTCCCCCTCCTCCTAACCCCACCAGTGAGTAATCCAGCCAATCACCACTTGCTGACATTCGGAATCAGAAAGGATCTTAAATGATCTGTTTCTTAAAAAGGAGATTTTCAATTTCCCTAGCAAGTCTGTCAGAGCCAAAAAAAAAAAGGTTTCTTATGGCAGACTTTAGTCAGGCAAGGAGAGGTGCCTCCTGCTGAGCTGCTGGCTCCCCAGTTCAGACTTCCTGAATCATTCAGGCTCTCCTGAGAGGCTTCTTTATACCCACGGAAACAGCGAGCTCTCACTCCACGGGGATCTGCTTTAGGCAGCCCCTTGCCGGTTGACAGATATGACTCCTGATTCATTAGCAGTCAGGACTCTTGGAATGGGAGTGGGGGTGGGGTTGAAGCGCTGTACAGGAGCCTGAAAGGGGCCTTGTCAAGGACCTCTGCTCGGCCAGCGCACTAATTGGTAGAGAATAGTTTATTACATTAACATCTAGGTCAAACCTAGAACACTGGCGTCCTCAGTAAGATTTTGTAATTACATTTCTGGAATGCGTATTCTAAGGAACAACAGCAACGTAGTGATAATTACTGCTGATTATGATGATTCCACTGCCTCACATTTACTCAACATGTCTGACTCCTACCTCATTACTACATTTAATCCTCACAACCTTGTGTGACAAGAGCAAGAATAAACACCTCACAATGAAGGAGCGAGGTGCGGAGCTGACTGGACTAGAGGTCACTCCTTCCTGGGAACCAAAACAAGGTCTTCGGGGTACAGTGACGAAGGTGCGGAAGCAGAGTCATTAGTTAAGCAAACCTCTGCCTGACGCCTCCGTGGGAAGCAGTGGGCCAAGCTCTAGGATTTCAGACAAATATTACACAGTCTCAAAGGAGTTGTGAGATGACAGGCAAGGAACAAGGTGGCATTTAGGCTGGGTCTGGAAGGGTAAGTGCCTGCCATTACTGAAGAGGACTAGAACATATATGTGAAGATGTTCAGAGGCATGGACCCACGAAAGAACTTGGGTCAAGTTAACTTTTTTTTTTTTTAAGGGACTTTCTTGATGGTCCAATGGCTTTCAATGCAGGGTACCTGGGTTTGATCCCGGGTCAGGGAACTAGATCTCATATGCTGCAACTCAGACTGCAACTAAGACTCAGTACAGCCAAGTATACATTAAAAGAAAATATACAAAAAAAAAAAAAAAAAGCCATCGTAAAATAAATAAGTAGTTTACATTTTCTCTTACAGGCAAAATACATACAATGGTATTTCCTCCCAACGTTTTTTTTTTTTTTTAACACATTTTATTTCGACTAGTCTAAAACCTCAATTAAGTCCCTTACATAGAAACCTTCAAGTTGCAAACTTTCAAAGATGCAAACATGTGTTCACATGTCCAGTCATGCAAGCCAGTTCCCATGTCTGACATACACTGTCACATCATGCATCCTCCATACAGGCTGTGCTTCTGTGTACTTTACTGTACAGGACTGCATGGCGTATAGCGGTACAGTAGCCTCATTTCAAGCCCAGGCTGCCTGGAAGCAAGCATAAAAGCCGCACTGAGGTAGCCGGTACTGCTCCCCGCCCCTGGATGCCAGCTGCTGCACTGTACTATTATACTTTTCAAGGTACTATACTGTATGATTAAAAATGTTTTGTTTTTTTGTGTATGAATTGTATGAAAACTATTATAAACCTATGATACTACAGTACCATCAATACATAACCAGCTGTGCTAGTTGGATACCTGGGCTAACTCTGTAGGATGTATGAACAAACTGGACTTATGAACATGATCTCAGAATGGAACTTGTTTATATGTAGGAGACTTACTGGTATTTGTTCAATTTCAAAACCAAATTCAACATTTATTTCTTGAGTCTTCACAATATACATATTAAGTGCCCAGTTCCACGCTCACTGGGCCTTGTGCTTGCTATCACAACTGCATGGCCATCTGTCCAATTACTGGTGTGCTGCCTCCCATTCCTGGACCCCACCATGGGCTGCGAACCCCACATGGCACAAAGTACATCTGGTCTGCTTACTATTGTGCCTCCAGCACACATGCTACACACATGTCTGGCACATAGTGAGCACTCAGAACACTCTTCCAATGAATGAATGATGTATATTGGGCATTGTATTATAAAAGAATTCTCACTCCACAGAATACAGACACCTAAAAATTAATGACAACACTATGCAATGAGTGTTAAGAGGTATTATTAAAGAGCTCTGAAAACACAGACAAAGGAGCAAATAATCTAGTTCATATATCCTCCTACACGTGACCCTGTATAAACAGTTTCTACCCTTAATAATTTGCTTTTATAACAAATGCTCATCCAACAGAAACTATGTTACTCTGTGAAGGAAATTTAAGCAATAAAAGTGACTCAATTTCCAGGTATAGGTTTCACAAAATGCTTTATTCTCTGCCAACCACTGTGATTACCAGTGCCTTCA
Organism: Neotragus pygmaeus; assembly: GCA_006410875.1. Taxonomy (NCBI): domain Eukaryota; kingdom Metazoa; phylum Chordata; class Mammalia; order Artiodactyla; family Bovidae; genus Neotragus; species Neotragus pygmaeus. The sequence goes on from SJYV01054457.1 coordinate 2,382,106, forward strand.
TGAAGATTATGAAAAAGAAATGTTATTATATAGAAAGACTGGAACAAGACTAACCTCTAGACCTACCGAGGAAATCCTCTTCATTGAAAATTTTCAGTGGGAGAGAAGGGGCAGCTTGGGGAGAGAGGTATAGAATGATTATCCCACAATATTAGGCCTTTAGCTTTCAGACGTTAAAACATAGTTTATGCCCCAAAGGCTCAATTAAAACAAAGTTGGAAAAAAAAATTCAATAGAGCAAACTGACAGATTTCATCATCTGATTTCATCACAGAGCAGTGAGAAGCACTTAACTGGCCTATGGAGAGAGAAGAGCAGTTCTCTTGGCTGGAAGGCACTAAATCCAACACTGTTTTTCTTTCTTCCTTTTTTTTCTTTGGCAAAAGGAGAAATGTCCAATCATCATAGTAGAGAACAAGTCACAGAATTTCTAATTTTAAAAAGGCAATTTCATGGTTAAGAAGTGATGGTTTGATGGTAATGAATACCTTTTCATTTTTAAAACCTGACCACGAGAACATCCAACTAAGACACTTATTTCCAAGGATAACGTCTCTTCCTTTCAAAGTTAAAACTCTTAATATTTACTCGGCTTGGAACATGTTTTTTAGTCATTCCCATTCTTTGAATCTCTGCCTAAAACAAGCTTACGTTTGGAGACACCACTCCCATTGATGTTTATAAGAATGTCTTGCTATTAACCTCTGACCCAGTTAGTCACCAAATTGGCAGAATACACAGCTATTTGGAAACCAATAGCTTATGAAGGAAGTTTAAAAAAATCTGCAAAATGAGCTATATTATGACTACTTTATTTATAGTTTTTAAGAAGTATTCCAGGAAATCTACAGTAACAAATCCGGAATAAAGGCAAGCACAGGTCCTTTGTGTGCAACAGGGCAGGGAGCTGTGGCTGTTTTAAACAAAAATAAATTTAAAATCTAAAGGTACAGTGCACTCTGTACTTCCGTCGTTTTTCCCCTTTTCTCTTCTGCCACTGTCTCTCTGCATCTTGGTGAAAGAAAACTTCATCTTTCTAGTTACTCAGGCCAATAACTTTGAGGTCTCCTTTTTTCCTGACACTGTATATCGAAGTCCATCTACAAATTCTGTTGGCTCTACTTCAGACTGTGTCCAGCCGCTGATCGCTCCTCTCCACCATCACTCCAGTCCAAGCCATCACAGCTCCTGCTTGGTGCGCAGCCCTGCCTTCCTGGCCGGGTTCCCTAGTGCTGTCCCAAAGTTTCTTCTCAGCACAGCTGCCAGAACATCTGGTTAAAACGAAGTCACTCAGATCATGGCCTTCTTTGCTTAAAACCTTGCAAGGACTCCCCTCTCACTCACAGAAAAGCCAGAGGCTTGCACTGGTTCCTGAGGCCTGGCATAAGCTGGGGTCTTTCTTCCCCTCTGTCATCTCTAACTACTCTCCTCTTCCACTCCAGTCACACTGGCCTCCCTTCTGTTTCCCAAATAGGTCAGAACACACTCCCAGCAGCAGGGTCTTTGTACTTGCTATTGCCTTTGTCTAGAACACTCTGTCTCCATGCATGGCATGCTCTGCACATCCTTCAGAATCAAATGTCACTTTCTCAGGGAGGTCTTTCCTAATCAAACTAATTAAAATAGCAATCTTGCCTCCCATTCCTGTCACTCACTAACTCTGCTTTATTTATCTCCACAGTACTCATCACCAGGTGACATGCTATATATCTACTTGTTTATTACCTGTCTCTTCCCATTAGAATGTAAAATGAATTTCATGAGGGCAGAGGACTGTCTGTTTTGTTCCTTGCTGTATCCTCATCGCCTACAACAGAACCTGACATATAGCAGGTACTCAGGAAATACTGGTTGATTTAATGAATAAATTAAAATGCCAGACTTCTCCTTCTTCCACGCCTTCTCCATGCTACTTCTAGTAATACAATTACTTGCCCATGATTTAGCATTAAAATTGTTCTGAGTTCATTTCTCAAAGATCCGTTTTAAATATAACTCTTATTAACCTACCTGAGGATATACCCAATAAATAAACAGGAACTTAAGAAACAAGCTAAACATTAGAGACTCCAATCTTTCCAATAACCTCTGCCTGCTTCTAAAAGCCTACATTTCTTCTGTGGCAGAGTACAATTTAGACGTGTTTTCCAATCCTTGGTCACTCCCAGACCATCCTCAGCAATTCTGCTTCATCTACACATCAACTGTGCAATTATTTTCTTAACAATGTTTTTAACTTGGCTCACTTTTATTCTTTAAAAAAAAATGAATGTAAGAAGAAACTCATCTTAAGCAGTAACAACTATGAAAAGAGAAGTCTGAAGCAGGTTCTGTCCCACTAATATGTATAAAAGTAAAAGTAATGACTATAGGAATGAAGGGTTTGTCCACGGCTCACCACCAGTGGTACAAACCATACTCCAGGATTCACTGATACAAGCCAAAAACTTTATACTGAGGCAATATCTTTAAGAAGAAACACACACACACACACACACACACACACACACACACACGTTCCCCTTTGCTTTACACCATGTAAGTTAAGAATTCAAGTCCCAAAAGAATCAGATTATCTATAGATTCCAAATATATCATGAAGAAATGTCTAAATGCCTAGTCAGATTGATTCAGACCATCAAAGATAAGCTCCTAACGGGAAATCTATTCAACTATCTGTTGGGTCCTTTTCTAAGATGATATCTGCTCAAATGCTCCAGTAAAGAGCAAACCTGTATGCTTTTCTAGTTAAGTTTTTTTATTTGAACACCCAGTCTGCCTGCATGCCTGTCTGTCTTTTTCCTTCCTACCTAACTTCCTTCCTTGTTTTCTTTTAGAAGTGGGTGGTTGGGGTAAAAAGACCTGGGAGACATTTCCTAAACTTGATGATTTCTTCCTAACATCAATTTCACAGTTTATTTCTAGTGCTTTATCAAATTTGACTTCTAAAGATTACTTTTCTATTTTAGAGATTGATAGTAAGAAATTTCTGATTGAGAACAATGATCTTTAACAAACTGAAAGGCTATTCTTATATTCAAACACATTTTAAAATGTCAGGAGTATTCTAAACTTGCTTCAGACAGCCCATACCAATCACAAGGGTTATTTTAAGAAAAAGACTTAGATGGACATATCCACGGAAGCTAATACGAATGTGCTGTTCTTCCAACAAAAAGGTTACTGACCCATCAGTAGGAGTTGTCTTTTCTGGCAGAGATGACAGATTTGCCCTGTCTTATCTACACCCCCTGCTCTGTCCCCATAATAAGCCATGGCACACATGTGCAAGACAGCTGGCAAGGGGAGTCGGGGTCTGTGGCCATGGGCCAGAGCAAAGCTTACCAACCCACTCAGAGCCCAGACCTATGACCTGAGTCTCATTAGCACCTTGCTCCAAGCAACTGAGCTGCCACAAAAATCAACAGTGGCTTAAGCCATTTTGTTTACAAGTGAAACAAATCAGGTCAGTCTGACAACCAGTAGTTCAAGCAGCCACTAGAGAATTGCCCAAAGTACAGAAGAACCAATGGTGGGGGGAATTAAAAGAGCATTGCTGTCCTGCTTTTGCCCATCACCTTCCAAAAAGTAAGGATAAAATTGGAAGGGAAGTGAGAATATAATAGGCAAGTCCATTTGTAACACACTAGGTATTCAGTGCATGTTAATAAGAGATAATAAAAGAAGAAAAGCACATCTACAACTTCCTAGGTTATATCCCTTCTTACTCAGTGGTTAGGACATACTTGAAAGATGCACACAAAAAAAGGAAAAGACAGTTTGTACTTGAGAACTGCAAACCTAAAAAATCTACACTCAAAAAATACTTAATTACAGTAATCCATTTACATTAGGAAATCATTTGATCTTAAGGAAAAATGAAAGAAACAAAAATCCACAGCAAATCAAACTCAAAAGAAATCATTACATAAATATTTTCATTACCAAAATTTTGGATTTCTAAAACATCTAAACAGTCTTTCCTTTGATAATACATACAAATTAAAACTAAGGAACGCTCCCTGGGTACCAGTTTGTGTCAGGGTTTTATCAGCTGGTTTAATTGGGGTTATCCCACCTTGGGATGGAAAAGCAGGGGAGAAGAAAAAAAATCAAAGCTATTTTTAAATTATAACAAATCTCTCTTTGAAGAACAAAAACAGTCTTATGAACAAAAAGGAGAAAACACTGGAGGTTGGAAAACTGCCCTTTAATCAGCCAATCAACCAAGTTGTAAAGAACTGTCTATCTACTTACCATTATATTAAATGCTATGTGAGATAGATAAGAAATATTAGGCAAAGTCTTATCCACAAAGCTTACGATCTGGTTAAAAATCAAGGATAAACAAATATTAAAAAAACAAACAATTCAGCTAAAATACTGAACTGCATAGTTGAGGCAGTAAATGCTGGAGGCACTCTTCCAGTGATGGGAGAATAGGCAGTTCATACCAAACTTTGTGGTAAAGATAATGTAAAATGCTGGATAACAAATACATCTTCATAGATGCACCAAAGAGCTAACTAGATAGGGTTAGGTTTGGTGAGAATTGGATGCCAGAGAGATAAGCCCAGCACTCAAGAGCTGTATTTGTCCTGCATTTTTTTTTTTTTAACCTATTCAGGAAGAGAGGCTGAGGTGAAACTGTGGTGGCCTCTGGGGCCTAAGAAGTTGGGGTCTTTAGCAGTCTGACACTTACTGTAAGTTGGGCCACGCATAAGCGGAGAAGGGAAATAGAAGTAACTAGCCTAAATATGGATCTGCAGTCCAGTTTACAGTGGCTCGGCGGTAAAGAATACACCTGCTAATGCAGGAAACTCAGGATCGACCCCTGGGTTGGGAAGATCCCCTTAAAGAATGAACAGTAACCCATTCCGGTATTCTTGCCTAAAGAATTCCATGGACAGAGGAGCCTGAAGGCTACAATCCATGGGGTCACAGAGAGTCAAATACAAGTGAACTGAAAACATGTGAAGTGAACACATTACAACGTCTGAATTGTGACCCTGGGTTGAGGAGGCCTCAGCCTAAGGCATTAAGGCAGAGCACATGAAAATTCTAGGCCTCAAATTATTTCTATAAAAATGTTTTTTCAAAAACAGTATCCAACATATAATCAAGCACATGGAGAGATAAGACACCGTAAGTCAGAACTACCTGAAACATTAAAGGACAGGATCAGACCCGCAAAAATATCAGATACAGGCATACTTTGCTGTATTGTACTTCACAGATATTGCCTTTTCTACAAATTGAAGATCTGGGGCAAATGTGCACTAAGCAAGTCTATCAGAACCAATTTTCCAATAGCATTTCCCCACCTGTGTGTCTATGTCACATTTTGATAATTCTTGTAATATTTCTAACTTTTTCATTACTATTATATTTGTTAAGGTGACTGGTGATCTTTGAGGTTACTAATATGCTTGCTGAAGGTTCAGATGAATGGTTAGCATTTTTCGGCAATAAAATATTTTTATTCAAGGTATGTACATCAGTTTTTTATATACGTAATGCTATGGTATACTTAATAGACTACTGTATAGTGTAAGCCTAGCTCTTATATGCACTAGGAAACCAAATAATTTGCATGACTCCTTTATTTCAATATTCATTTTACTGTGGTATCACAGAACTGAACCTGCAACATCTCTGAGGTCTGCTGATGCTGAAAATACAAGCTAAGATTAAAAAACAATTACATTTATTATAGTCAAAGAGATAAAAACCAAGCTTAACGATTTGGCAGGGCACTGTCAACTAGAAAATGTGACAAATGTGAAAAATAACTAAAAACTTCTATAACTGAAAGACAATAACTAAAATTAGGAATTCAGTGAATAAGTTTATTGGCAGATTAGATACAGTTGAAGAGAGCACTAGTAAACTGCAATTGAGAAGAAAATTCAAATATAACTCAGAAAAAAAGATGAAAAATACAGAAGAGAAATAAGAGAAAAACCTTCTATTTTTCAAAAGATGAAAAATACAGAAAAATACTCTATGCCCTGTATGCATAGGGCATACAGTAAGAAATTATAACATGTATCTTATTAGAAACCTGAAAAGAGGGAGGAAGGTAGAGGAAGATTCTAGAGGGAGGGGCCACACATGATGATGTATGGCAGAAACCATGACAATATTGCAATCATCCTCCAATAAAAAATAAAATAAGCTTTTTTTAAAAACAAGAGAAAGATCTTATAAACAGAATGCTCTAGGACTAAAGGAAAAAAAGAAAGAAACCTGAGAAGAGAGAATAAAGAGGATGAAGCAGGAATAGTACGTAAAAAAATAACGGCTGAGAATTTATATGAACTAAGATCCCTAGTAGACCACATAAAAAGATATGAGTATCTAGACATATCACAGCAAAACTTCACAGGTAAAATTTGAAGAAAATAGATGAAAATGCAGATTCCTTAGTTTAACAAATGAAGTCATAAGACAATGGACTATCTTCCATATGTTCAGAGAAAATCGTTGTTGTTCAGTTGCTAAGTCATGTCTGATTCTTTGAGACTCCACGGATTGCAGCACCCCAGGCTTCCCTGTCCTTCACCATGTCAAAGAAAACAACAACCCAGAATTCTATACATAGCAAAAATAATCAAGAAAGAGTATAAAATAAAGATAAAATTAAGCAAACTTGAAATCAACAAAACTTTTTCTCTGACATGACCCAGTCATACAGTTATCCATTGTTTTAATCCTCTGCATTACATACGGTAGGCAGGAAACAAATGGTTGGTGGACTACACTAACATGTCAGTTCAAATACATTACAACAGAAACCTCTAAGACGTATTGAAACAAGGACAGGAATTTTCCTGTTTTCTTTGCTGCTATATCCCTCACCTAAAAGAATGTCTGTCATGTAATAGGTGTTTATAGACATTATAAGATAAATTCATAATATTAATAGAATTTTTAGAAGATTTTAGATTCCATTGTAAGAGTTGAAAATGTTTCCTTTGTTTGTTCAGACAATAAAATCTTAAGGCTATATATTCTAAAATTAGAAACACTGATTACAAATTAAATGCTTATAAGTATGGTTAATTTGAAATTTTTTTTAAGCCAAACTTATTTCATAAATATGAGACTATATTTACATAATTAAAAAGCAATGAAGAAAGATAGTTCTTAACTGGTACTAGTTTCATCTCTCACTATGTTCTCTGCATACCTTATGCTCCGTATTTCAATTAAATGATGTGCCAGTCTATGCAGTCACCATTTTGTCTGTTATGCATTCATCCCAATAATGTTGTCTCTGTCCATAATGTCCTTCCCTTCCATGCCAGTTCTCCAAAAAGAAAATTTCTCTCATTATTTAACAACCAGATCAAACGTCATTTCTTCAGAAAAGGCCGCCTCAACACTGTCACCCAATGAGCTAGTATGAACTCTCTCCCCTCTATTCAGACGGAACAAAGGCTTTTTACAGAAGGTATTATATGCTACATGGTGCTCAGCACTTGTGTATACCTGTCTACCTTGAGAGCTAGAAGGGAAGGGCCCTGTCTTCTCCATTCTTTCATCTTTCTAGCCCCAAGCACCAACCTTAGTGTCTAGGACATAGTGAGTAGCCAAAACTGTTTCTCAGGAGACTGAAAGAAAGAACAGGAAAGTATAACGGACTGGAGGAGACAAAGAAGAAACAACAGCTAAAGGCAATGTGGGATCCCAGATTGGCTCTGAAACAAGGAAATACAGTAGGTGGAAAACTGGCAAAATTAAAATAAGGTCTATAAGTGTAGTTTAATAGTGTTGTATTAATACATTTCTGGCTTTGATGATCATACTACAGCAATGTAATTGGTAAACATTAGGGGATTAGGTAAGCATAGGCTACAGTCCCTGGGGTCGCTAAGAGCTGGATACAACTGAGCGACTTCAATTTCACTTTTCACTTTCACACATTGGAGAAGGAAATGGCAACCCACTCCAGTGTTCTTGCCTGGAGAATCCTAGGGACGGGGAGCCTGGTGGGCTGCCATCTATGGGGTCACACAGAGTCGGACACGACTGAAGTGACTTAGCAGCAGCAGCAGCGGGGGGTGGGGGGGACGGCTAAAGAGTATATATAAACTATACTATTTTCATAATTTTTCTGTATTATTTTTTCAAAATAATTTTTTAAAGTGCTTACTGGATTGAGTTATCTTCTCAAATGATAGAAATGTCACAAAGAAATGTTCAGTTTTATACAAAGTGTTCAGCCATACAATGTAAATAAAAATAATGAAATAGGTCAAAGGAACCATTACCAGATATACACTATTTGAATTTTTACCCAAAATAAATTCATATACAATGTGTCAACTAAAAAAAAAAAAAAAAAAAAACCCAAGCAAATAAAGTATATGAGAACTACAAAGCAAATTTAATAGACCTGAAATTTGTCTATGGCTAGCACAGTCAATAAAGATACAGACTCTACGATAAGCACTCTCTGGGTAAGATGTAACGTAGTGATATACAGAATATGGAAATCATTATACATGAAATCCAGTACTACTGTGCAGATATTTTATTCTGATTCATCACTGTACAAGAAACGAAGCTCTATATAAAGCACTGTGCCATGCTACAGAACACAACAGAAGAATATGTCCTGAATAAAAACTGCTCAGATGGTAAAAATACGAATCTGAGAAGTCAGTTTAACGCAGAGAAAAAAGCGAATTATCAAAGAAAGCACCAACTGAATAAAACACATAGAACTATAGATGTAAGTGAAAATGCAAACAGATTTACAAGATAGATTACCATTAAGGCATTATGATACCTCTCAGGGTCACAACAACGGCAACACCACTATAAAAAATATAGATTTTTTAAAAACAAACATTGCAAGCAATGTAAGTGAATTTTAAATCATCTTCGGAATATTGATAACAGTAACAACTAGCAGCAACATTGAAGTGGTGGATTTGATCTACCAGCATTTGTAACCTTTAAATTGTTTCAATTTAAGACAAAGGTAACCAGTTAATTCTTTATCTGAAAGACTAGTGATAAAGAACAGAAACAATCTTTCATTCTATAGATAATTCATTGCAACTTAGTATGTGCCAGGCACTGGAATAGTATTGGAGACACAGGAAGAACCAGTCCCTGCCTTATTGGGGTTTACAATGAGACCACCAATAAAGGTGATGATGTGATGTTAGTGAGAACGAGAAAGCACTGGAAGCTGAGCCTAGACAAGGAAGGCCTCCCAGACAGATTCCAGTTACACTGACACTGAAGGCTAAAGGATGAGAGTCAGCTAGGCAAAGGAAGGAAGGCAGGAAGTGAGGTTCTTGGTGGGTGAGGCACCTTATGGGAAGAAAAGTCTTGAAACATGGAGCATGGCCAATTAAGGAAGTGAGGAAAGTGGAGAATGCTAGAGTACACAGTAGGATGGGGTAGTATATGCATTTATCAGCCTATATAGCATGATTCTCAAGATCACAGAGAAACATAAGGATGCTCTTCAAAGCTACATATATTTATGGTTTATCATTATAGTTATCACTACTTTTGCCAAAGAACAGGTTTTAATAAAAGCTGTATCTCACAAGATATGTTCTTTGCTTCTAAGGGAACTGGATAAGCTTGAAAACAAAGCAGACTATGTCAACAGGGGGAAAAAAGAATCCATTTGCACTGAGGGTACACTGGAATCATAACCTAACTATGCAGGCCTTTTAAATTGCTGAATTCAAAACAAAAATGGCTCATTATTAAAGAAATTCCTAATTTCTTGAGCCAGTTACTTTGAAAAAGTTACCAAGTTTGGCTGAAGTTCCTTATTCAGAAGACTGTAAAATTTTCCAGAAGAAATAAATTGCTTTAACCTTGGCAGTAAATAATAACTAAATGTGATAAATATGAAATTAACCAAATCCAAATTGGTTCTACACATCTAATACCAAGAAAATTATGTTGAAAGCTACCCACATAACAATTCTTCAATTTAAGAAGAACTNACTGAGGGTACACTGGAATCATAACCTAACTATGCAGGCCTTTTAAATTGCTGAATTCAAAACAAAAATGGCTCATTATTAAAGAAATTCCTAATTTCTTGAGCCAGTTACTTTGAAAAAGTTACCAAGTTTGGCTGAAGTTCCTTATTCAGAAGACTGTAAAATTTTCCAGAAGAAATAAATTGCTTTAACCTTGGCAGTAAATAATAACTAAATGTGATAAATATGAAATTAACCAAATCCAAATTGGTTCTACACATCTAATACCAAGAAAATTATGTTGAAAGCTACCCACATAACAATTCTTCAATTTAAGAAGAACTCATTTAAATAATAAACCTGATTGAATTTTATTTCTCATTTTTTGGTGAGAACAGCATCTGTTTTCTGTCACAGGTCTTTTAATTCCTGGATTAACTAATTATATGTTGAGAAAGCACAGTGACATACTACATGAAAAAAAATGTTACAGACTTGCTAAATAAAATAACACTTAAAGCTCACACTGGGCTTGAGGGGAGGTCTACTGTATTGGTTTAAGTAGCAGGTGACTCAGGCACTGGATGTGGGTCTCTGCTGGGGAAGGCCTGGGTGACCCCCACAGGTCAGCTTGCTTTCTGTCTCCAAATGTAGATCTACATGCTGGCCTCGAGCATGCATGTTTTCTTCCATCTATGTGCACTTTCTCAAAGGAGCAAATTTCTAAAATACAAGTTCTTGCTTGACTAATGTTGAATAATGTGCTTCTGTAGCAAGATCCAAGTCTGATTCAATCCTCGTGAAATTCCGGAAGCAATTAACATTATGAGAATATTCTGAAATCTAGTTTGAAGTTTATGTATGGGGTGCTTGATTTCAGATTTCCCTAACAAAAGTTATCTGCAGAGTTCCCACTGAATAGCTTGTGACACCAGAGAAGGCGATGGCACCCCACTCCAGTACTCTTGCCTGGAAAATCCCATGGACGGAGGAGCCTGGTGGGCTGCAGTCCATGGGGTCACTAAGAGTTGGACACGACTGAGTGACTTCACTTTCACTTTTCATTTTCATGCATTGGAGAAGGAAATGGCAACCCACTNCACACACACACACACACACACACACACACACACATAGGCTGCTGTGTAAGAGCTTGAATCCCGGAGGGACGCAAACAGTGTTTATCAAATATCTTCACACATTATACTCTGCTAGGCTATTCAGAGTAATCAAAGAAAAATAAAGTCGCTTTGAAGATTTTAGAGGAAAGATGTTTTACATAATAAAGTGCTTATTCTCAAAATATTTTTTAAAAAAACATATTCTTTCGGGAATGAAGACAAATACCCAAGATTCGCTAGCAAGAATCAAAGAAGAGGATCTTGAAAGTGGCAAAGGATATGCTAGACAAGATTGTCGGCTCAAGCCCAAGATTAGGGAAGAAATGCTAAAAGAGGACATAGCTTCTGTATGTATGTGTATTTACTCCTTGCCTTCATCCATAAAAGATAAGTGTTGATATCTGTTTTATACAAGGTCAAGTTTCCAACCCTCAGTAAACTTCCTCTTAAAGCTGAGATGACAGCTTTAAGTGAGGCAGCAGACCTACAGTCCATTAAGGTTTTAAAGTCAGGGAGAACGGCTAAGATGCCAGAAGTCTGAATATGAGCAAACGCCAACAACAGTAAAGTTAAGGAAGAAAATTCAGAAAATAACAGGCAAGCAGACACTATACTCCCCCCTGAGCAAAAACTTTAGAAAAAATTAAACAGCTTATTTCTAAGTACCCAGAAGTGAAGTATTTTCAGACCCCAAGGTGGAGTCACTTAGGCACTAAACCTCAAAAACTAAGTTCATTTCTCCTCTTTTTAAAATATTTATGTATTTATTTTGTTTTTGGCTGGGCTGGATCTCCCTTGCTGCAAGGCCCTTGTTCTAGTTGCAGAGAGGGGACTACTCTCCAGCTGCAGTATGCAGGCTTCTCACCGTTGACAGCTTCTCTTGTAGCTGAGCGCAGGCTCATGGGCATGCAGGCGTCCGTAGCTGCAGCACATGGACTCAGTAATTGTGGTTCCCAGGCTCTAAAGCACAGGCTCAATAGTTGTGACGCACGGGCTTAGTTGCTAAGAGGCATGTGGGATCTTCCTATGCCAGGACTGAGCCAGTGTCTCCTGCACTGACAGGCGGATTCTTTACCACTGAGCCACCAGGGAAGCTCCCAATTCATCCGTTAATAAGGTTGTGGGACACTTAGTCAGAGGAAAATGCCACAGATCCAAAAACAAAACAAAACATAAAGGCAGGTAATGTATTCTTTTCATGTTATAACTACAGACAGAGAGAAATACAAGGTAAGGTAGTTAGGCGAATTCACTAATTTACTGTAAAACTAGAGTCTAACCAAAGTAGACAGATTACTAAAGCAACAACAATGTGATGTATCCCTTTACCTCATCTTACTCAATAAATATATGACCTCAAGAAAGCAGTTTTTTGAACGCTGAGTTTTAAGCCAGCGTTTTCATTCTCTTCAGGCTCGACCAAAATCACTGTGGACAGTGACTGCAGCCATGAAATTAAAAGACATTTGCTCCTTGGAAGAAAAGCTGTAACAATCTTAGACAATGTATTAAAAAGCAGAGACATCACTTTGCTGACAAAGTTCTCTACAGTCAAGGCTATGGTTTTTCTAATAGTCATGTACGGATGTGAGAGTTGGACCATAAAGAAAGCTGAGTGCTGAAGATTTGATGCTTTTGAACTGTGGTGTTGGAGAAGACTCTTGAGAGTCCCTTGGACTGCAAGGAGATCCAACCAGCCCATCCAAAGGAAATCAGTGCTGAGTATTCGTTGGAAGGACTGATGCTGAAGCTGAAGCTCCAATACTTTGGCCACCTAATGTGGGGAGCCGACTCATTGAAAATGACTCCGATAGTGAGAAAGGCTGAGGGCAGGAGGAGAAGGGGGAGACAGAGGATGAGATGGATGGATGGCATCACAGACTTAATGGACATGTGCAAACTCGAGGAGATAGAGAAGGACAGGGAAGTCTGGTGTGCTGCAGTCCATGGAGCAGAGTTGGACACGACTGAGGGAATGAACAACAAGGAAGAAAGTAGGAGTAAAATAGAACATTAGGGGAAAGAAGAGACAGCTGAACACACCACCACAATAACCTCCTCCCTTCAGGCAGTTTGGGATCTAAGTGCTTCAGGGTGGGGCTTGGAAGCCAGGCAATCTGCTCATCTTCTAAGTATGACGACTGCTCAACTCCTCTGAAACAAGAACAGGTAAAGAACAATAAGCATTCACAAAATGTGCACCAAAAACTTGGGGAAAGAAATTTAAGACTGCTGTAGAACTCAAGCTAGTCCAAGCAAATCAGAAAGCATCTCTGGCCACAGAACCCTTTCCTCAGAAGGCCAGTATCCACCCAGAGCCCGAGAGGACTTAGGGGAAAGATGTGCAGCCACGATGGGGAGAGGCTGAGCCACAGCCTTATGCACGTGAGGAGATTATCCAGGAAGGATGTGGGAGTCCAGTTTCGGCTTAACGCTAACCCAAATCTGAGAAGCGCAGCCTGGTGTCTAGCCAATAAAGAACTAAACAGGGAATAATTCTTCTGCTCAATCAAGAGGATAAACTCCAAAATTGATTTGAGGGAACAGGCCTGGCCTCATTTACATACTAACAAGGCCAAGATGGCCACGTCTTGTTTACTCTTTTGTCCCCACTACTGACTACTGGGCTTCCCAGGTAGCACTAGCGGTAAGGAATCTGCCCGACAGTGTGAGAGATGCAAGAGACATGGGTTTGTTCCCTGCGTGGGGAAGATTCCCCAGAGAAGGAAATGACAACCCGCTCCAGTATTCTTGCCTGGAAAATTCCGTGGACAGAGGACCCTGGCGAGCTACAGTCCATTAGGTCACAGAGTCGAACATGACTGAGTGACTGAGCCCAGCACAAATGACTACCACCCTCTAACCTCATCGTATATATATACTGTGGATACTGTGATCAAAAAACCTTGGTTCAGAGTCCAAAAAGGAGAGCAGCTGGGGGAGAATTTGCAGTTGATTTGGGGAAGAAGATACAAGGCAGAATCTGAGTTGCTGTGGGTCAAAACCCTGCGGTCTACCAGAGGAAGGATATACATAAATCATAAAAAATATGTAAAAAGGAACTAGAAACTTATATTAAGGATTTAAGTGACAGAAAGTTATTTAAACTGGAAGAATATATAAACAAAAACAAACAGAGAGTCAGGAGGAAGATACTGGGTTGACCCACATAAAATCACCATTTTCACAGATCCAAAAAAGTACAGTGTCAGCAATTTTATAAGGTTCGAATGTGCTTTGCATTGAAAAGTTCACTGAGACTGCACTGGACAGCACCCGAATGAAGAGGAATTTCAGACTCAATATTAAGGGAGCACCTCTGACAAGCAAGGAAAACAGTGGGCAAAGAGAACAGGGTGATGCCCTCTCAAGAGATTTCTCTATTAAGTTGCTTCTGAGGTCCCTTTTCTCGCCCACTTAGTCTAAGCAATTTCTGGTGGATTCATCTCCATCTGTAGTAAGAGTAGAGAAGACAGGTGACTGTGAAACAAATGTATCCTGAAAAGAAAATGGGGCCAGAGACGTTCAGGAAGGCAACAGTGACCATTTCCAACCCGTTCAGGCCCCTCTCTGCAGAACCCAGGGATCATCCTGCCTTGACCTCAGTGAGATCTCAGCCAACATCTGCAGGTGGGGGAAAAAAATGAGTCCTATAAACAAACGCTATAAATTTAAAAGAAGGATTTAGGACCAAGAAAAAGCAGTAGAGAGATCTGGAAAGGAAGGCGTCATTGATGCAGAGACTTGACCTGCAGAACTGTGACTTAGGCGGTTTGGGACACAGAGCAGACAGCACACCGGGGGCTGAAGCCCAAGCAGCAGTCCAGCAGAGCTGGACACAACGTATGTAAGTGAACAGAGAGACCGGGGTGATGCGTTAGAGAAAGGGGGTTGCGGCCAAGACTAGGGACAGGGACCATCTTGGCTGCCAAGCTCAGGCTGGCACTGTAAGTCTAAGTATGGTTTACAGACAAAACGGAAGACTGAAGTAATAAGTGAAGGGACAGTTCATGCCTTCACACACAAGTTCGAAGTATTACAACATTAGGGACTCAGACAAAGAAAAAAGCAAAGCTATGTTTTGATTTCAGTACTGTTTCATTTTTTCTTTATTCAGGTCAGATTCTGCTACATTTTGTTCTTAATGGTTTGTAAACTGTATTCAAAATGCCTTATTTTTATTACAAACAATTTGTTTACACTCTATGATCGCAAATGTTATTAGTCCATGTTCACCTAGCAATTCCTCTCTAATGAAAACATCTACCTTGGCTCAAATGTGAGAAAAGCGGTAAACATTTTGGGGGCATTTACTGGCTAGGCAATGTATTTCAAGGGGCTGGATGGAAGGAGTGGTCCACCCAGGGTGCAGGCAGTAACGGGGTCTGCAGAGAATTTAAAAACAGTAATAAACTGACTAAAATCAGTCTGCTTTTTATTATCACTCTGCACTGGCAATTCTAAACAATTCTAACCCTCCCTGCTGGGACTGATGGCTCCCATCTCAGCCATCTCTCCTGGGTCCACCACCAGTACTAGTGCTCAGCATCATAGGAAGTGTTTTACATGAACTCTCTTTTACCCCTCATTTTACAGACAGGGAAAGAGAGGCTCGGGAGACAGAGGTAAATAGAGAATGAGGGTTTACCCCAGGCAGCCCGATTCCCAGGGTTGCATGTTTAACCTACACACTACTCCACTCAGGGAAAAATGAGCAAAACAGCAGAAATCCCCAGTTCAGCTCAGTTAAGAGTCAATAGCCGAGTCTGAATGTCATGTTTCATTAGCCTACCACCTACCTTTTCATCAGTGAATCAACAACTGACTGCTTATAGCTCAGAGAACACTTCTTACTTACTAATTCATTGCCCATTTCTGGACTTTTCCCCGGAGAGCAAGGCAGGTTACCTGCCATATTCCTGGCCACTGTGGCCTGAGGCAAAGGTCTCTCAGAACAGACGGGCAGTGGTAAAAACCTGCTTCATGAAAACACATTCTGGACTCCTTAGCATTCATTTTAATGAACAAGGACATCTATGTTTAGGTACTGTCAAAATCCTCGTAATAGAATTTTATCTTAATTGCTTTAATATTAGACTCTGCCTTTTACCAGGAGTCTTCATAGTGAGAGAACGTAGAATAGAAACAATAAACAATACACTGGCATTTCTTCAATGGTTAATAATTGTGCAAACAACTCATTTCCTCTCCCCAGCTTCTCCATCTATTAAGTAGAATGTTAAGTTATAGTCCTCAAAAGTTTGATGAGAGGACTTCTTGCTGGTCCAGTGGTTAGGACTCAGTGTTTTTCACTGCTGTGGCCTGGGTTCAATCCCTGGTTGGAGAACTAAGATCCCGAGAACGTGGCCACAAAACAAACTGTTTGATGAGGGCAGAATTTCCCTAATAATATAAAATCTTCAGGCCATAAAACTACAAAGAGAGGTCACTGTTGTCAGGATCTTGGTAATTATAGTGAAGACATTTCCCTTCATTTCATTCCTCAATTACTGAAAGGAAAAGATTAATTAATCTGCTTTATAAATTTAAACTTAAAAATCAATACGTACTGAATATGGGTAGAACTATGTAGCAGCTTTATGCAAAACAGCTTCCAAGCCCAGACCTCCAAACGCTGTATGTATTAACACAGCTGAAGAAGAAGGAACCAGAGATCAAACTGCCAACATCCGCCGGTTCATCAAAAAAGCAAGAGAGTTCCAGAAAAACATCTATTTCTGCTTTATTGACTATGCCAAAGCCGTTGACTGTGTGGATCACAATAAACTGGAAAATTCTGAGAGAGATGGGAATACCAGACCGCCTGGCCTGT
This sequence comes from Neotragus pygmaeus, assembly GCA_006410875.1. Classification (NCBI taxonomy): domain Eukaryota; kingdom Metazoa; phylum Chordata; class Mammalia; order Artiodactyla; family Bovidae; genus Neotragus; species Neotragus pygmaeus. The sequence goes on from SJYV01054457.1 coordinate 2,399,022, forward strand.
CTCCTGAGAAATCTGTATGCAGGTCAGGAAGCAACAGTTAGAACTGGACATGGAACAACAGACTGGTTCCAAATAGGAAAAGGAGTATGTCAAGGCTGTATATTGTCACCCTGCTTATTTAATTTATATGCAGAGTACATCATGAGAAATGCTGGGTTGGAAGAAGCACAAGCTGGAATTAAAACTGCCAGGAGAAATATCAATAACCTCAGATATGCAGATGACACCACCCTTATGACAGAAAGTGAAGAACTAACTGCTAAAGAGCCTCTTGATGAAAGTGAAAGAGGAAAGTGAAAAAGTTGGTTTAAAACTCAACATTCAGAAAACTAGGATCATGGCATCCAGTTCCATCACTTCATGGCAAATAGATGGAGAAACAGTAGAAACAGTAGCANTGCTTATTTAACTTCTATGCAGAGTACATCATGAGAAATGCTGGGTTGGAAGAAGCACAAGCTGGAATTAAAACTGCCAGGAGAAATATCAATAACCTCAGATATGCAGATGACACCACCCTTATGACAGAAAGTGAAGAACTAACTGCTAAAGAGCCTCTTGATGAAAGTGAAAGAGGAAAGTGAAAAAGTTGGTTTAAAACTCAACATTCAGAAAACTAGGATCATGGCATCCAGTTCCATCACTTCATGGCAAATAGATGGAGAAACAGTAGAAACAGTAGCAAACTTTATTTGGGGGGGCACCAAAATTACTGCAGATGGTGACTGCAGCCATGAAATTAAAAGACGCTTGCTCCTCAGAAGAAAAGTTATGATCAACCTAGATGGCATATTAAAAAGCAGAGACATGGGTTTGCCAACAAAGGTTCATCTAGTTAAGGCTATGGTTTTTCCAGTAGTCATGTATGGATGTGAGAGCTGGACTATAAAGAAAGCTGAGCGCCAAAGAACTGATGCTTTTGAACAGTGGTGTTGGAGAAGGATCTCCCTTGGACTGCAGGGATATCCAAACAGTCAATCCTAAAGGAAATCAGTCCTGAATATTCATTGGAAGGACTGATGTTGAAGCTGAAACTCCAATACTCTGGCCATCTGATGAGAAGAGCTAACTCATTTGAAAAGACCCTGATGCTGGGAAAGATTGAAGGTGGGAGGATATGGGGACGACAGACGGATGAGATGGCTGGATGGCATTACTGACTCAATGGACATGAGTTTGCATAAACTCCAGGAGTTGGTGATGGACAGGGAGCCCTGGAGTCCATGGGGTTGCAAACAGATGGACACGACTGAGCAACTAAACTGAAAGGTGACAGAAACAGGAAGCCAGTCAGCAGTGGACACTGAGACTAAAGCAGCGGTAGGCAGAATTCCAGGATGGCCTCTGGGTGTATACAACCTCTATAATTCCCTCCCCTTGGCAGGACCATGGATATTATGGGTTCTCCCCAGCCCCCCACAATTAGGTTAAGTTATGTGACCAAGGTGAGGAAATTCTGCAAATATAATTAAGGTCCCAAATCCACTGATCCTCAAGTCTACCAAGATAGAGCTCATCTAAGGTGAGCCTGCCTTAATTAGATGGAGTTTTTTCAAATGATCAGAGATTGGAAGTCTATGACAGATTCTCAAAGGATCTTAAAAAAGCAAAAATGTATGTTGTGGAGAAGGGTCACATGGAACAGCAGCCTCTAGAAGCAAAGCGCCTCAACTCTATGACCATAAAGACCTGAACTCCGCCCACATCCAGTGAGCTTGACTCAACTTTCAGAAGAGATCATGCCCCCAGCCAACATGTTTATTGCGGCCTGGTGAGACCCTGAGCCAAAGACCCTACTAATCCATGCCTGGACTCCTGACCTGTAGAAACTGTGAGATAACAAATGTTGTTTTAAGCTGTTAAATTACAGTGATTTGTTAACAGAGCAATTGAAAACTAATAGAGTGAGTCTCCAGATAAGCTGGCAGCATTCATTTAAACACTGTCCAGGACACTGGCATCCCTGCTATGAGACAGAAAAACTGAAACCATCTTAACTCTTCAGGCTAGATGTCATGCCCACTGATACAAGCTTGGCTTCCTACACAGGTCTGCCTTCAGGGAGATACAGAAACCAACTACCCCTGGGATAATTACTTCTTAAGCAAATAAACACATACACTGGCCCCCAAACTTTATACATCAGTTCTTCAGCTAGGCTAATGTGAATCTGTGTGACAGAGAGCTCTGCCCTTGATAGCCAGAGAAAATAAAAATAAAATCTGACTAAGCTAAGAATTAGCAAGACTCTGGATTATGTTAGTTCTCTATTGCTACCAACAGTGGAGTAAGCCACGCTCATTTATTAGTTCACAGTTCTGTAGGTCAAAAGTCCAAGCAGGCTGACTGGACTGGGTTCTCTGCTTAAGGTGTCACAGAGTCAAAACGAAGGCATTGATCAGGCTCTTATCTTGAGCCTCTGGGGAATAACCCACTTCCAAGCTAACTTAGGTTGGTGGTGGAATTTAGTTCCTACTGGTTGTAGAACTGAGGTCCCCGTTTCTTTGCTGGCTGTCAGCTAGGCGCCACACTCAGCTTCTAGAAGCAATGCACATTCTGAGGCATGTATTCCCTTCCATCTTCAAAGCCAGCAAAACACAATCAAATCCTACTCAAGCCTCAAATCTCTCTCTCTTCCCGTTATCCAGACAGCAAGCTCTATTAACAGGCTCCTTTGATTACATTAGCCCACCTGGACACTGCCCACTTTAATTGTCCAAGGTAATGTAATTGTGGGCATGCCAGCACAACACATTCACAGGCTGCATCCATGCTCAAAGCGGAGGGGCTTGTTCAAAGGCCAAAGGTCATCAGGGGGGCATTTTTAGCACTCTGCATACCACAGTGGACCACAGCAAACCCAACAAGACAATGAATGCCACCCTGGAAGGCCTCCTGAAAAAGAACCAGATAGCTTTCTACAGAAGAGACATATACTACAAGGACTGTCAAAATTTCCACTAGTTTTAAAGCAATTAGTATTTCCCTGTTTCTTTTCCATATCCTCAGCATATTAGCATATATACACACACATATTTTCTATTTCTCTGAGCTGGAAACTTATCAATGTATTTAGAGCATATACAGAAATTATTTCATAAAACAAAGCAAAAGACACCAAATATTTCATGAGTCACTATGTTAAACACAGTGAAAGCTGGAAATATATAAAAGTTTAAAGCCCAGAGATAAATCCACACACCTGTGGACACCTTATCTTTGACAAAGGAGGCAAGAATATACAATGGATTAAAGATAATCTCTTTAACAAGTGGTGCTGGGAAAACTGGCCAACCACTTGTAAAAGAATGAAACTAGAACACTTTCTAACACTATACACAAAAATAAACTCAAAATGGATTAAAGATCTAAATGTAAGACCAGAAACTATAAAACTCCTAGAGGAAAACATAAGCAAAACACTCTCTGACATAAATCACAGCAGGATCCTCTATGATCCACCTCCCAGAATACTGGAAATAAAAGCAAAAATAAACAAATGGGATCTAATTAAAATTAAAAGCTTCNGAAACTCCTAAGGACAGCTACAAACCAGTGACCTGAGAGAAAAGAAACGCTAAGTAAACAGAAGCTATGAGGTAGAGGAAAAGGTGGAAGGAGAGTGAGGAAACCAGCAGATGAGAGAGGAAGGAGGTGCTAGACTTGCTGTGGAAGGCAGAGACAAGAGGCCAGATGGAAAAGAGAATGAATGAATAAATGGGTGGGCAGGGAAGACAGGAAATGGAAGGACAAACAGACAGACAAAGAGCCAGAGCTGGCATCTGCTTCTCCTAGGGCTCCTCTGATTTCTGAGAATTTTCCAGCCCCCTTGGTTGGAATCATTCTTAATAAAAGATTTTTCATTGTTTTCAACCAAAATGAGCCCAAATAAAATTACATTAAAAACATTACTTCTGTAAAGCTAAAAATTAAAACAAAAGAAGAGGTCTTAAAAGTCTTCTAAAAGACAATTTCTTAATTTAGACATTTTGTTTCTTCAAATCCAGCTCCTCCCCAAAGCTGGTGAGAACCTGGCAATCTCTGACCCTCCCCACCCTCAGCACTCACAAACAAAACAGTCCCAGCCAGAAAAGGATTTGCCTATTAGCCACGCTATCTCCACCAAGACAGCAGCCTTATTAAATTACAACTGTTTGAACAAGGTCAAGCACTCAGAGTTTAATTCAAAGTGTTTCCAGGTATAATGCTGTCAGGTCAACTTAAACAAGCCAACAGAGGCTTGGAGCCTGATTAAATATTAAAACAGAATCTTTCACATCTGTTTTTACCCAAGGATGAAATTACTGTACATCACTTCCACCAGCTCATTAATACACTATACACACATCTTGCCTCAAAGGTTACAGGAATATCAATGCTTCAGAGGCCTGCAGTGAAGCCTGCCCACACAGCCAGAAGTGAGGTCACTATATACTTTACAGGACGTCAATATTTCTTTATAGAATGTGAGAGATAATCAGTTAGACACAGACACATTTTAAATTAAAGGATGAAAATCTCCATGAAGTTAAGCCAGTTGCTTTTGATCTGAACCTTTTAGTCATTCATTCAGTTAGCTTTGACAGGTAACCTAATAGCACAGGTTGAACAAAAATTCTGATTCAGTAGTAATTATTTTATAAAATGGAGGGTTGTCACATCCAAACAGATGGTCGTGGTGATCACCTTTTTCAACTTATAAAAGCACAAATATAAAATGTACATACAGATATTTCAAAGCACAAACACTTGGGACACTCAGAATATATATTTTCATGGGGTATTAGGGAAAAGAGTAGTTGACGATTTGAAAGCTTTAAAAACCACTATAACAGGGAATGACACCTGGACCAACCGTCTAGAATTACTCAGAGTACTCCTCTGCGTTTAATACCCTGACCTGAGCCCAGAGAACAGTTTAAGAACTGTTTTACAGCCCTATGCCACAGACGATGAGAGTTATGACTGACATTTGTGCTGCTGAGCACACAATTCCCACTCTTCCCTCTTCCTCTAGTACACCACCCCCTTTTTTCTGGCGAACCCACTTCCACTTCTGGTTCTGGAGAACTGTCAATCATCGTGTCCTCACCCCCAACTCACAGGGATGATCCTCAAAACCACAGTTCCCAGGCATCTGGTGACAATAGCTGGTCTAAGGGGTGGACACATGCCTTAGGAAGGCTGTTTCTATATATGTGTTGGGAGAGAGAAGTCTCTGGAGGCTGGAACCACTTACCTGGCAGGAGGTGCGGGCGGACATTTCCCCATCACCAAGGAGAGGGCCTACAGGCCCAGTGAGCCCATACACAGAGGGGGCAGAGCTACAGATGCAGACAGCCCTGACCACATCCTCCAAGCGAGGGCCGTCAACTGAGCCTAATCCACCTCCACTTTCTGTTTTGAACGTTAGATGTCTCTAGATAACATTAACATTAGGTTAATGCCAGACTTATCTGTGTTTAGATATTTGCAATAAGATAACAGAAAAAATGTTATTCTAACCAAAATGCAACTAAGCTCACATTTCCGTGAGGACATCCTACTGATCCTTCTTTTTTCTTTAGTTCTACAGAACTTCAACTTCTACAACATTACCTTGAGATTTTTATCTTGAACTGTTTTCTTACTGTCCCAACTGTGTAATTAATTTAAAGTTTTAAATCTCTCATTGCTACATATTGAAAAGAATACAAAGGCTGCTTAGGTCTAAGATATTTGAAGTTAGACTAGGATAAGGATGATAAATTCTACCTATGTGAAATGCATCTTGACCAAAAAATTGATGTGTGACTTGGTGAGTCTGTTTCATTGCAACATTGTCACACCTCATATACTCAGGGGGTTTTTTTTGTTTTATTTTTTCCAAGAGAACAGATGATCACTCATTTACACAGCAGTGGAGGTCAACTTCACACCTAAAGAAGAGTGGGGACAATGCACAAACCCCGAGTGATAAAACCTTCACAATCCACCTTACACGCTTCAGGCTAAGAGGCATTCAAGAACCAGTCATTGGATTACAGAGTTTTAAAAACTCCATTTAGAAAGGTGATATATTATCTAGTCTTTCAGAGAAATAGCGGCTGCTTCCATAAATATATGAAAAAATATTTTCTTTCTTTGGACTAATTGACTATAAATAAAGGAATTATCGGGAGATGAAAAATCGAAGGTTCATTTTTTTCCCCAAAGATATAATTAACATTGGAAAAATAATGTAGAGCTCGCTCTCTCTCAGCAGAGAGCTGCTTTATGCGTCTTTCCCTGCCATTTCACAGTATTAAATAGCATTTCTGTGGGAAAACCACGGGACAGCGGCCAGGAGACACAAGCTGGAGTTCTTGCTCTGTCACTGACTGGGCACGTAAAGATAAAACAGACAGAACTTCCTTGGGGGTCCAGGGGTTAAGACTCCAGCTGCCAATGCAGGAGACACAGGCTCAATCCCTGGGGTCCAGGAAGAATCCACACGCCATGGGGCAGCTAAGCCCACATGCCACAACTCCTGAAGCCTGCGCACTCTAGAGCCCACGCTCCCCAACAAGGGAAGCCGCCACAGTAAGTCCACGTGCCACAGCGGGAGGGGAGACCCCACTCGCCCCATATAAAGAAAGCCCGCACACAGCAATGGAGATCCAGCACAGCCATAAAGAAATATAATTTTTTTAAAAGATTAGACAGATACAGCATAAAACTTCTCTTGAACCTCTTTTCTTAGTTGCACACGGAGAATAATATCTGCCTTACCCACCATCTGAATGGGCAGTAAAAATCCAATGAAATGAAGTTTAAAAAATAAATAAAATAGCATCACCTGAAAGCAATTCACAAATACAAGCTGCTGTCTAGAGAAAATAAATTACTTAGTATCATGTGCTATGTGCAAACATGTTGCTAATTCTCTTCCAATTTATAAATGAGAAAACAAAGCTCAAAGAGGTTAATCCTAACTTGGGAAAAGTTATCGAGCGAGTAGAAGAAGCAGGTCTGTCCACAGTCCAGTCTCCACTCTTCCCATCACAACTCTGCCTCCAGTTACTAAGCACAGGAAAGCTACATACCTTGACTGGAAAGGACCCACATTCTAGGTGACTCTGCTTAGTTTACAAATGCATTTCTTATGTTTTGAGAGGATGAACATTTCGTAAGAAGCACTTTGTTCTTTTTTACTCAACATACAGTTTATTATTGACAAAGAAAAGGTCTAACAAATACACATAAGCATCTATTGCATTCTACTGAACAGAGTAATTTAAAAGTGTCTGGCTTGGTATAGTTAAAATTCTAATTTAACATGGCAAAAATATCTACAACTGAATTATACTTAATTTCCTATGGAGTTTTCAAGTTCTAAAACATAATAGCTCCCAAATTTTCTATTTTCAAAGTTAAAAAAAAAACAACACAGATCCCTGCTTATAGTGTTCATTTACTGAATGTAAGCCATGAGGAATACATCTAAATTTTTAATAGAATGTTTTATAGAAAAGCTGAAATTTTTTGACTAGTAATTTAAATCATGATGCAAGCTAAAATCATTTAAATATCAAGACTGTCTTGGATGAAGTTCACTGTTAAGATACAAAAATAGATGTTGGTCTCATCTCTCACATTCTGGAGGATGTAAGCAGCATGCCTTGTGAAAAGGTAACAGGAAAAAGAAAGTCTCCAAGTAGTGATGACCTAATGGATTTTCACTGCCCGTGAGCTCATTGGAAGTAAAAGGAACTGACCAGCTTGTTGCAGCTGAAGAGATCTCTCTCCATGGGCCACCACGGTGGGGAGGGGAGTTGCGATACCACGGCCACTAGAATTGGGCCACTGCTCTCGGTTCTATCAGGAGAGGGTGGGGGGCAGGGGAGGCGGACAGGCTCAGGGGTGCATGCCAGAGTGTGTGTCTGTGCCTGGGCTTGTTTCAAGGGCGGAGAAGGAGGCAGCGAAACCAGAAGGTTAGCTTGCAGGATTATAATAAAAGCACTTGAGGACTTATGAAGAAAAGGCTTTTTGAAATCTTAAACCATTTAACACCAGTCGTGAATAAAACACAAAGTAATTTAAGAGAAAATAGAATTCCAATATACACAATCTTATGCCACACACAAACTCACATTTGAACAATATAATTGAGCAGAGTAAACCACACTAAATGTAAAATCAATAAAGTCTTTTTCGATTGTTGAGCCCCTACCCCCACCACTACCACCAAAGAAAAGATGCAAAGGAATTTAATGGAAGGAAATTAATCATAATACTCTGGAATCTACAGTGAAATAATTTGGTCATTAGTTCAGTTTACTTGAAATAAGATTTAAAGCAGCACATTTGAAAGAAGCAGAATTCATTAAGCAACCTCTCAAAAGGATCATTTCCTCTAATTATTGCTTTTACAACAGAAGACAAAAGCAACCCAAATGTAAGTTCATAAAATCTACAATTAGCTGCCAAAATTTTACCAGATAAAATTAGAAGGGAAAGGATACTTAGACACAAAATTGGCAAAAAGTTCTGCTACTTCTAAAAAGGCATTTGTTCTCTCCAGCCATAATCATTAAAGAAGCCAACACTATGGGCTAGATACTGCGGCAGGTCCACGGGAATGAGGACTGACGAGACAAGAACAAGCTGTGTGCTTTAGAAGTTTACACTGCTTGACTGGAGTGGGCAAAGTATAAAAATCCTCATAGTACCTCCAGATAACCTAGACTGTATAGGGGGCTTGGGTTTAATCCNGAATGAGGACTGATGAGACAAGAACAAGCTGTGTGCTTTAGAAGTTTACACTGCTTGACTGGAGTGGGCAAAGTATAAAAATCCTCATAGTACCTCCAGATAACCTAGACTGTATAGGGGGCTTGGGTTTAATCCCTGGGCTGGGAAGGTCCCTGGAGGAGGGCTTGGCAACCCACACCAGTATTCTTGCCATGGGGAGAATCCCTTTGGACAGAGGAACGTGGCGGGGTACAGTCCACCGGGCTGCAGAGAGTCAGCCAGGACTGAAGCAACTTAGTCCACAGGAGAAGCTGCTGACTGACTGGCTGAGTCTTAAAGGAGCGTGAGCATGAAAAGGTAGAACACGGGGTAAAGTAAGGCTCGCCTTGCATCGTACAAAAGAAGCAAGTATGTGTGAAAGGGCACAGACAAAAGGATGAAACAGTATTTTTAAGGCGTCTTTGGACAGAAGAGTGTAAAGAATGAGGAGGAATGAGGAGGCAGTCCACAAAGCTGGAAAGGCTGATGGCAACCAGATTACAGGAGAAGAGCATTTTAGTCAAATGACGGAATTAATTCAAGTTTCCTGCGCTACTCAATAGGCCTACTGGGAAAATGTTGAAGATCTGATCAAAGTCTGTCATATTATTTCCTGAACTTTTCACTATTTCAAAATATTTAATCATTATAATTAATGTTTTAACTGCCAAAAAAAAAAATATGATTAAACGACAGAGTGAAAAGGCAACCTATGGAATAGGAGAAAACATCTTCAAAGCCTATATCTGATGAGAGGTCCACATCCAGAATATATGAAGAACTGCTACAACTCAATGATCAAAAGCAAATATTCGGATTCAAAACTGGGCAAAAAACTTGAACAATCATTTCTTCAAAGAAGATATGCAAACAGCCAACAAGTGTAAGAAAAGATACTCAGCATCACTCATCATAAAAGAAATGCCACAATCACCTCATATCCATTAGGACGGGCACTATCAAAAGAACAGGAAATAACCAGTGTTGATGAAGACGTGGATAAATTGGAACTCCAGGGACCTGTTGGTAGGAATCTAAAATGGTGCAGCCACTAGGAAAAATGGTATAAAGGGTCTTCAAAAAATTAAAAGATAGAACTTCCATGTGATCTAGCAATTCCACTCCTGGGCACATATTCAAAAGAATTCAAAACAGGATCTCAAGGAGATACCTGCACACCCATCTTCACCAGAGCACTATTCACAACAGTCAGGAGGTGTAACCAACCCAAATGACCACCAGCGGATGAAGGAGTCAGGAAAAGGTGGTGTATACATCAAACGGAATATTACTGTTTTTAAAAAGGAAGGAAATCCTGTCGTATGCATCAATACAGATGAACCTTGAGGATATTATGCTAAGTGGAAAAAGTCAGTCACAAAAAGATAAATACTACATGATTATTCCACTTATATGAGGTATCCAAAATAAACTCTTAGAAAGCACAAAGGTGGCTGCCATGGGTTTTGAGGAAGAGGGGAGAGGGGCAGGGGAATAGTGTTTAATGGGTACAGATTTGCAATTTTACAAGATGAAAAAGTTCTAGAGATCTGTTACATGGCAACGTGCACGTATTGACACTGCTGAACTATGCGCTTTAAAAATACACTGTACTATGTACTTTACACTTAAAAATGATTGAGATGGTAAGTTTTAATGTTTTTCACACACTTTAAAAATAAATAACAGCAAAAACACACCAAAAAAGCAATGAAAAGTTGCAGAGTTTCAGGCTACTTCATAACGGGTCCCAAATGCCAATACAGGGCCATGACTTGTCCTAGCTATAAAATTAGTTAGCAAGTTTACAACGTTCAGTTTATAGTGAAATTTCACCTTCCTCAGTTGACAAAGTAACTGTTGGCAAGCTGTACACCTGAAATCTGCAGGACACAAAATAAGTGAAACTGCACTTAATTATAAAGTCCAGCTCTAATCTACTGGTGCTGAGAATGTTGACTGTGTCATCATGAAAGGATTTTTTCCAAATTCAGTAACTTAGAACTACATATTTGCAGTTACGAGTTTAAAAAAGAAATTATCTGAAATACAGTCAAATTTTCGGGTACTAAAAAGTTCAGTCTAATCCATATCAAACCTAATTTCATCTAACGTGAAGCTCTTCCCCTAAGACCAGCAGAGAGCAAGCGTGGGGAGCCAGAGAATGAAAAGAGGCAAATGGCAGAAAAAGGAAAAGGAAGTGTCCATTTATTTGTCTGTGGTCCTCTGGGCTGTAAAACACCTGCCAATTGCTAGAGCCCAAATTCCAGCTCTCTCCAGTGAGACTCCGTCTCTGGATCCTCCATGCTGCTGAGGCAGGCAAGGGGCCCTCTGGCTCGTCTCTCTTAGCTCCTGCCAGTGGCTCATCCACAGCCTCTNGAACACAGCCCCCAGAACGAGGGAGGGTGGTGGCTGGGAGATGGATTCCAGTCTGTCCGCTGTCCAGACACTCTAAAGGGCAACCTTCTACCCTAAACTCAAAACTGGTTTTTAAAATGTCAGAGATTGAAAATGAACTCTGCTTTTATTTGACTCAACTTTTTTCCAGTTGCAGGAGTCTACAGATTTCCTTGCCAAGATTTTTTAATTACCAGGCAGTTGGCTTGCTTACACATTTCGAGTATCTGATTTATTTTTGACCATCCTAATAATAACTATATATCCCACAGAGTTATGTATAACATACAGAGTCTCTTCTTCTTTTAAAAAATTTATTTTATTGACGTATAGATGGCTTACAATGTTGCGTTAACTTCTGCTGTATAGCAAAGTGATCCATTATACACATATATTCTTTTCATATCCTTTTCCATTATGGTTCATCACAGGATACTGAATATAGTTCCCTGTGCTATACAGTAGCAGAATCTCTTCTTCTAACAAAATTCTAGCCTCAGACATCGATAGATTGTGTCTTTTGTACTATAAACACCTGCACTGTTTAACTTGTTCCATTAGATCACAAGTGTTAGATCACAGAAGAGAAATGGCAATTAAAATCATCGCTTTCAAAAGACAATTCATGTTTAAAGAAGCAAAATGAAAATGAAAAGATCAAATGGATCTATTTGAAATGAGCTGATATGCAACTGTGAGATTCAGTGGTCATCAATAAGTAAAGAGACTGCTGCTTGCCCCTCACTCTAGATTAAGATATGGAATAGCCCAAGTGAAAAGCTACTCAACTCTAAAATGTAAGCCATAGGCTGCAATTAAAAGAACCCACCCTGAGGACTTTTGCTTTTAGGTCTCATTTCTTAAAGCTCTGTATGCTATCTCAGACACAGACAGGATCAGGAAACATATGACACATCTCCTGATCATCCTAAACACACTCTCCCACAGCTCTCCAAGTCTGGTGAAAATCTGTCCAACTGTTTTTGGACAGACTCTGTGTTCCTGCAATGGAGTAAAAGACAAAAATTTAATATTAGCTAATAAATAATATAACTCCTTGCACTCACTCAACAGAGGTGAGCAAAGAAAAAAGGCCTCCATCTTCGTGGAGCTCTTCCACCTAGGGGGACAACTGAAGTTAACCAGGGACAAAAATATACACAATTGTCAGCTGTCATAAGTGCTGATAAGATAAAGTATCGGGTACTTCGCTAGAATTACTTAAGGGACTTCATTTGGATGGGAGGTTCAAAGAGATTAGGAAAAATCTTTTAAAAGAATCACATTTAAAATGGAAAATATTTATGAATTAACAGTATTTTTTTTTAAAAAGCAGAATATACAGTTATGGATATGATTTGACTATAGTTATATAAAAGGGCATGCATAAAGACAAATGTGGAAGAGAAATACAAAATAAATTGGTTATGTGAGGGTGGCAATGTTATGGACAGCCTTCACATTTCAAAATTTTTCTTTAATGTTGCTTTATTATTTTTACCATAATTAAGATAAGCACAGACAGAATCTAAAGCCCTAAAGAAGTTTTTGCTTACTCCAAGGCTTGACCAAAAATCTGTGGCTTAGATCTTCATTAAAATAGCAGCATGGTGGAAGAGAGGGCAAACCTTGGAGGCTGAGAGCCCTGGACACCATTAAGGCCCAGGCACTAATGAGCTGTGTGACACTGGACGAGCTACCCTTCCTGGGAGGCTGTTTCATCATCTCCTGAGATGGAACTAATGAGATCTACCTCATAAAGCTGTTGAGCGGATTAAAGAAGAGAGCATACGTAAAGGACCAAGTCCAAAGCCTAGCACACAGTATGTGTTTAATAAATGTTGATAGACATCATGATCATTACTAGCACATAAACCAAATGAAAAAGTGGGCTTTGAATCAAAAGTCTCCCAGGCCTAACAGATGACCAAACTAGAGAAATCAGATGACTCATCAATCATTGTTAAATGACTTCTCTCTGAAAACAAGGAAATCAACTAGTGGCCACTTTCTCTGAGGCCCCCTGTGCTGTACTCTGAGTAAAGCCAAAAAGATGAGTCCAAGAAAAATTTTCCTGAAGAAGAAATAAGCCACACAATTTTGGCAATTTACTAAAAACCATTTAGAACCCCTTTATTAAAAATAAAGCCTCCTGAAACAGTTTCCAGAAACTGAGACTAGAATTCATATAAAAATACGGCAGATTCAAAACAAAATAGTCCTACAAAAATTATACAGCCGCAATTTGCCAAAAGATGATATCACTAAGGCATGCTTTTGGTTTCCAGGATATCTGTGAAAATAAACTAAAAAGACAACAACTCCATTAGTCTACCAAGCATTTTCAAACACAGACTCTGCCTTAAAACTAGAATGCTTCTAACATCAAATATTATGATAGGATAATTTTTCCAACTTAAAACATTAGGTTACAAAAATGCACTCATCCAAACACTCAATAAATCACTGCTTTAAATCATTTAGTTAACTGAGCAAGAAGCAAAAATGTTTTTGTTCATTTGCTTCCGTCAGAATAGCAAACAGTGTCAAAGGAGGAAGAAAGCTTTCACTCTTGCTTTGTTGAATACCTGGATTAGACTGACCACCCTTTAAGATAGTCTTTGTGTGCTTCCAAACCCAAACCAAGCCTCACAGAGCAGCTGCTCACTGACCAACTGGTCTGCAGAATTCAATGAATGACAAAAGGTTACCTTAATTCAATAAGATAATCGGCACACATTTACCCACCACCCAGAGTCGAACCATCTGCAAGGCGGCAGAGCCAAATGCCTATAAAACAACTGGCAGTATGCAGACATGTCCTCATGTCCCTCATGTCAATGACGTTTCTCTCTTAGCAACAGCTACAAAGAAGCTGAACTTTCAGAAAAATTTCAAGATTTCATGATCCAACAACTTGTTAGTAAGTTATTTTGAGTGCCACTGAGATTTTCAGGCCAGATGGGTAATATGTTTTATTCAATTGAGTCTTGACTGGGATAACAAAATGTGAGACAGACACGATCTGGGTCCTTTCACTGTTCAAGAGGCAAAGCGACCTAGTGGCTTCCAAATAACAGCAGGGACAATGTAGCAGGAAAGAAAAAAATAAAGGGAGAAAGGAAAACAAAAAGATCAAAAACCTAGGAAAACCCCAACGACAAGAGCAACTTCAGAGCAAGAAACCTCTAACTATTTAGACTGCAGAATCTGACATCTGCCTTTTAGGCCAAGATGCCATTCAGCTAAAGATGCATCTGTAATGATCAAAACTACCAAATAATAATGATGTTGATGATGATTCAACACAGAAGGTTTAAAAACAAAGACATAATAGGAACTATAAACAGCATACAAGTTTATTTTCTTTCTAAGACACTACTCTAAAATCAATGGATGCAGCATTTCTCAAAGATTCAAGATGCTTTGAGGTGAGAGTCAAGATAATTTGAAGCAATCTAAATCACCCAGAATAAGAAAGCCATTGTTCCTTTTTCAATTTTCTCTCATATCTTCTTATTAAGTCAAAAAGAAAGTCTCAGTTTGGTGCTAATATATATTTAACACCTCTCTAACATTTGCTAAATCTTTGAGAGGCCCGCCTGGGCTCCCAGCAGATAAGAGTGTACAAATATATTTTTAATTAAAAATTTTTTAATAATAACTTTCACAACTATCTTCTGTTTATGATATGGAATACATATTTTCCACTTATACTTATGAAAAGTTTCCTTTTTCAGTAGATCAAAGTAAAAAAGTAAGGCCATTTAATTTTTAACAAGTACCATTCCTGTCTNAATTAAAAATTTTTTAATAATAACTTTCACAACTATCTTCTGTTTATGATATGGAATACATATTTTCCACTTATACTTATGAAAAGTTTCCTTTTTCAGTAGATCAAAGTAAAAAAGTAAGGCCATTTAATTTTTAACAAGTACCATTCAGTTCAGTTCCTTAGTCTTGTCTGACTATGCAACCCCACAGATAGCGAGTACTGTAATTATATTTATTTTCCCAAATTTACATTTAAAAAAAATTTCAAGCCTATAGAAGAGTATAAGTACAATGAATGCTTGTATGCCCTTCACCTAAACTCACCAATTGTTAAGACTTTGCCTCATAGCTCTATCTACATCTTCTATTTATCTAAACATACACATATGTATGAAAATGTCGGTCACTCAGTTGTGTCAGACTCTGCAACCCATGGACTGCAGGCCACCAGGCTCCTCTGTTCATGGAATTCTCCAGGCAAGAATACTGAAGTGGGTAGCCATTCCCTTTTCCAGGGGATCTTTACCACCCAGGGATCAAACCTGGGTATCCTGCATTGCAGGCAGATTCTTTACTGTCTGAGCCATCTGGGAATCACACATACTTTTGTTATGGCTGCTGATGAACCACTTGAAAGTAAGCTGCACCAGCATGACACTTTATCATTAAATACTTCAGAAGGTATTACCTAACTCATAAGGAGATAATCTTGGATGACCAAAATACCATTATCACAAGAAGAATATTAACAGTAATGCCTTAATTTCCCCTAAGTGTATGTGTTAGATGCTCAGTCATGTCCAACTCTTTGCTACCCCATTGACTGCAGCCCGCCAGGCTCCTCTAGTCCATGGGATTCTCTAGGCAAGAATACTGGAGTGGGTTGCTATTTCCTTCTCCAGGAAATTTCCCCTAAAATTTGGCCCAAATTCAAATGTAACTAATTACCCCCCCCCCCAATTTCTGGCACAGAATTCATGCATGGCATTTGGTTGTTATCCCTTTAGTAGGGCAATAAGAAAGAAAATATTAAGAAAATAATTAATAGATGGTATATGAAACTCGCAAAAATTGTAATGGAGACACACTTGGATTTGTAAAACACTGAACCAACAAAAACCTGAGGGGACTAGGGGATAAGTAATCTAAATAATTAATAAAGAAAAAAAAAGTAACCTCTGCTATTAAGCTAAACTTAAACTCACAGAATGCAAAGCTATAAGGAAAACATTTAATACCTACTCTTTTTTGATTAGGCCTTGAAAAAGGACGGTCAAAAGATCACTGTCAGAACAGAGAGGTATATGCCAAAATGTGCTTCATTAAAAATTTCAAAGCTACAAATAAAATAATTAATTAAAAATTTTTTTTCAGAGTTTATACATGTTCAAAATAACTAGCTCATCTCTTTTATTGAATAGGCACCAAGTCAGATGCTCCATTCAATCATAATCGACATAGCTACAGAAAAATAGACATGTTGATTTCAGTTTAGTAGTAAAAATATTTAAATTGTTTTAGTAAAAAATTATTACATTATAGTTTGTTACAACAAAGATGTGGATATCCCACACATTACAATTTATTATATCACAGCTTCTAAAACCCAATATTGTGTTATAACACTCTTCCTCAAGCACCCATGTGTATGCACTCCCTCCCTCTCTCACAAACACACACACACAAAATACTGAATACTGTCCTCTAATACAAGCTTCACAAAAAGGCACCAGGAAACAACTTACTAATAAGAATGCTTCTTTACAGAATAGACATGTTTCTAAAATGTGTGAGTGAATTTATTAAGACTGAAAATTTTAAATATGCCAGGAAAATTTGCTATTAAAATGAATGTCACTCTCTGAACAAATAACACACTATGAACATCTGCAATTCATACTCAGAAAGCAAGAATGGTCAATATTAGAAATTCATCATATTAAAGATCAAAGAAAAATCACTATCTCCATAAATGCTGAAAAGATACTGAATAAAATAAAAAATCTATACTTGATAAATTACTTTATCAACATGATAAACACATAAGCAGTATCATATTTGAGAGATAATGAAGTATTCCCCCAAAACATATCCACTGTCACTAGTACTTTTTAACATCATTAAGGAAGTACTAAAGCTGATAAAAACAGACTATAGAAAAATTTCAGATATAGAAATTAGCAAGGAGGAAATAGAATTTAAATGATCATTATTTGCCAATACAGTATTACTTGACCAGAAAACCCAAGATAATAATTAAAAACTATTATGAACAAAAAATGAACTCAGTAAGGTGGCTAAGTACAAAATTAATACATAAAAATCAATAGCTATCTTGTATTTAAAAAATCAAAAACTATCTTGTATTTCAAAAAGAGTCAATTAGAAAGGGTAACAAGTTTCTATTTACAATATCACCCTAAAAATAGCATATCCAGGAATTAATTTAACAGAAAGTTAAAATCCTTCAGTACACATTGCTCACACTCTATAGTCTACACACTTACATTCACATACAAGACTTTAAATGGATAATAATGGTTGTATTACAAAAATATTTATAAACAAAATGTGTTTGGATTTACGTCAAAATAATTCAGCCGTGGCGGGGCTAGGAACAATGTGTAGGGATATAAATGAAACCTGAGTAGTCATGAGGAATTATTGTCATGGTAATGGGTGAGCTTTGCTCTTGATTTTTCATATGCTTTAAATTTTCCACAATAAAGAAAACTTAAGTAATAAAACATATTAAAAAATGGAAGATACATCTGTTCTTTGGTATAAGCTTCAGTATTATTATAAGAATGCCATTCTATACCCTAAAAGCTCCAATAAAATTACAAGAGCTTTTGAGAACTAAACTGCTCATTCTAAAGTATATGTGGAGAACTTCCCTGGCGGTCCTGTGGTTAAGAATCTACATTTCCAATGCAGGGGGTGCAGGTTCGATCCCTGGTTGGGGAACTAAGGGCCCACAAGCCGTGTGGCACAACCAAAAAGAAAAAAAAATAATAATAAATAAAGTCTATGTGGAAAAATAACCGTGAAAATTCTGAAAAGGAGAATAAGGGAGCACTAGTTAAGAAAGAGAGAAAGAACAAGTGTTGCTCAGAATGTGGAGAAACTGGAACTCTCAAGACATTGCTGGTAGAAATGTAAAATGACGCAGCCACTGTTGAAAGCAACTAGGGAGTTCCTCAAAAAATTAAACACAGTATTATCATCAGACTCAACAATTTCACTCCTGGGTATATACCCAAAAGAAGAGAGAACACAGATTCAAATACTTTTATTCAAGTCTTCATGGCAGGACTGTTTATACGGTATACAAGAGGTACACCTTAGATTCAAAGATGTAAATAAACAGAAAGGAAAAGAAAGGAAAACGATAAACCACAAAAATAATAACCAAACAAAGGTGAAGTGGTTATATTACTATCAGAAAAAAATGTTTTAACATAAAAATTGTTACTGAAAGAAAATAAAGATACTGTATAATGATGAAAGGGTCAATATATCAAGAAAATATAACAATTTTAAACATGTAGAGCCTGAAAATATACTAAGTAGTAAGTAAAACTGGTAATAATGAAAGAAGCAGACAATTTAACAGTAACAGCTGCAGTCCTCAATTATACTTTCAATAATAAAATAATCAAGCAGAAGATCAGCAAGGAAACGGAAGCCTTGAACAGCACTGCAGACCAAGCAGACAAGGAAACGGAAGCCTTGAACAGCACTGCAGACCAAGCAGACCTACAGATATCTACAGATGTCGTCACACGACAATAGCGGAATACACGTTCCTCTCAAGAGCGTACAGAGCATTTTCAGGACATATGTTTTCAGCTCATATGTTAGGCATAAATATAAAAGGACCGAAATCATATAAATTGTATGCTCTGATCACAATGGAACAAAACAGAAATCTTAATAACAGAGGTAAATTTAGGAAATTCACAGACCAGTACGAACTTTTGGGCAATACTGAATGACAGCAGGATAGTTCAGAATGACTGTGGGATAGTTGGAAAGATACGAAGGCAGGCTAGGAGACAGTCTGATGGGTGACAGCTCAGGCATGCCCAAGAGGAAACCCACTCGCTTCCAACTGTGGCAGGTTGAACACAGCAAGGGTCTCTTACAAACACACTGCATGTCATTAAAAACAATAGCTAATTGGGCAAAACACATTCTTTTCTGAACCCTCAGTTTCACAAAATAATCATAAGCAATTAGTGAAATAGAGGCTGACATAATAGGGCTAGCTAAGACTCTCTGGAGATGCACAAAATTTAGACAGCAAATGATTTCAAATGATATGTATTCCATAAGTTTTTGAAAATGGGAATACTGTACCGTAGAGGCCACTTGCCTTTTACCTCCTCTGTCCTCCCCTACATTCCAAAGCAAAATTGGAAGACAGTTTCACAGGCTAAATGAGGTTAAGTGAAATAAATGTTACAAAGTTAACTGAATTAAAATTTTCAAAGGTAAAAATGAAGCTGAGTATTAAGAGAGATCTAGCTCTCAGTTCAGTTCAGTCACTCATTCATGTCCGACTCTTTGCGACCCCATGATCGCAGCACGCCAGGCCTCCCTGTCCATCACCAACTCCCGGAGGTCACTCAGACTCACGTCCATCGAGTCCGTGATGCCATCCAGCCATCTCATCCTCGGTTGTCCCCTTCTCCTCCTGCCCCCAATCCCTTCCAGCATCAGAGTCTTTTCCAATGAGTCAACTCTTCACATGAGGTGGCCAAAGTACTGGAGTTTCAGCTTTAGCATCATTCCTTCCAAAGAACACCCAGGGTTGATCTCCTTCAGAATGGACTGGTTGGATCTCCCTGCAGTCCAAGGGACTCTCAAGAGTCTTCTCCAACACCAGGCCTGGCGTGCTGCGATTCATGGGGTCGCAAAGAGTCGGACACGACTGAGCGACTGAACTGAACTGAACTGAGCTTTCTGACAGATAAAAAGTTATGATGTGATTTTTTTTTTTAGGTATCATAAATTCATGGGGAAAGTAAGAATTTTATTATATGATCCTGGAACAATGTCAGCTATTAAAAACAACACAACAACAAGAGACCCTTACACCATTTACCAAAATGAAAACTGCACAGGATTTTAAGGATTTACGTATAAAGACAAACAAAAAATTAGAAGGAAAAAACAGTAAATGTCTCTCTGAACTCAGGATGGAGAATTTTCTCAACCAAACCAAACAGGGCTTCCTTCGTGACTCGGTAGTCAAGAATCACCCGCCAGCGCAGGGGACGTGGGTTCGATACCTGACCTTGGAAGAGCCCACACGCTGAGGAGCACGTAAGTGCCCGTGCCACAGCTACTGAGCCTGTGCCCTGGAGCCTGGGAGCTGCAGCTCCTGAAGCCCGCCTGCCCTGGAGCCCACGCTCTGCAACAGGAGCCACCGCAGCACGAAGCCCGTGCACCACAGCCAGACAGCGGCCCCACTCACCGCAGCTAGAGAAAAGCCCGCGAAGCCACCCGGACCCAGCACAGTCATAAATAAGCAGACCTTTACCTAAAAAAAAACCAAAATCACGAACATTGATAACAGTATACTTCAAGGCACAACTAAATCATAGTTGCACACTGAATACAAACACTTAAGCAAAAATGATATGACCTAATTACATTGAGATGAGAAGGGCAATGGGAAAGGCAAGGGTGTATGAGAACTTTATCCTTATTTCCCCTGGCAAGAAGTCAATAGAAAATGTCTAAAACTGAAACTCGAGAAACAGCATTATAAGAATGCTGTTTAAAAACAAAGGACTCTAACTTCCAGAAGAAATGACTAAATATGGCTGAAGATGGTTGCCTCCAGGGCACGGGAATGAAGGATGGATAACCGCAACACTATAGTTATTAAGCAATGACCACTAAACAAAAATGTGCAAGTCATTCGTAATCACAGAAATACCAAGTAAAGAGAGAGATCCACTCTTCCATCTACCACACTGGCAAGATAAAAAGTAAGGATGAGGCCGTGACTTCCCTGGTGGTCCAGTGGCTGGGATCCTGAACTCACAATGCAGGCGGCCGGGGTTTGATCCCTGTTTGGGTAACTAAGTCCCACATGCCACAAGTAAGACTCAGTGCAGCCAAATAAATAAGGGTGAAGAAGCAAGTTTGAGCAAGCTCTGGGATTTGATGATGGACAGGGAAGCCTGGCGTGCTGCAGTTCCTGGGGTTGCAAAGAGTCAGAAGCAAGTGGATGCCCAAAGACTCTATACTCTGCCCAAGAGTATAAACTGGTACTACCTTTTAAAACATTTTTTACCATATATTTCACAAGTCATAGAAGAAGAATTAATGTTTATGCCCCAGTATACTCCTCTAATAATCTATCCTATGAGAAATAATTACCCATGCATACACAAATTTTTAGTAGCACGATTACTTGTAATAGCAAAAAAATTAGGAACATCTTAAATGTTAACCAACAGAGACATACGAAATACTACCTGTCTTTTAAGGTCACACTTCAAAGAATTAATATGGGGAAAGGTTCACAACATGTTTTAAATGTAGAAAGCAAGATACAAAATTATACAGCTAACATCTTTTTATTTAAATAGAACAAATACACAGGTAGGGGAAAAAAGACTGGAAGGAAATACAAACGTTTAATGCTAGCTATCTTTGGAGTGAAATTTACATAGTATTATCATCTCTGAACTTTTCTGTATTCTCAAAACCTGTACAATCAACATGTGTTACTCTAGAAAATATACTCTTTTTCTTACTATTTAAATAAAAAGAAATGAGGGAGAAAACAACAAAGAAACATAAATTGTAGCCATTGGTGGCCTGGGTGACTACAGCGAATCTCCAGTAGGAAAGGAGGCCTTCCTAATGAGGTGATGAGGCTATCACTTTTGCTTCAAATGCAGCGAGGCCACGGGCAACTGTGCCTCCCATAGTGCTAGACTGTTCAGCTGCCCTTTCTAGTGCAGCAAAACTACCCTATGCAGTCTATGCTTTTATCGGCCCCATTTGTCAGCTGAGGAAACCAAGACAAAGGCTACTTGCCTAGTGGAAAGTTGGGATTTGAACCAAAGCATTCTGCCCCCAGAGCTTCTTTTTCCTAAGACTTCTTTCTCACATGATCTCTAAGATCTCTCTTAGCAACAGTGGGGGCCCTGTCCAATTAACATGTTTAGTTTGTTTCCTCAACCACAAAGTAGAGCCTGTTTGCTCATCTATTAAAGAAGAAAGTTAGCCTCAGGCAGTGATTCCTAAACTTTTCCTGCACACTGGCATCCCTCCAGAGATTGTTAAAAAGTTCTCATGCCTGCCTCCCAGGCAGACACTGTGTGTTAACAGGTGGGATGAGGTCTGGGCATGGAATTTTTAAAAGCTCTTCCAATGATTCAAACATGCAGCAAAGTTGGGAAACCACTGGTCTAAAGTCAAGTGACCTGCTGAAGGAGGGGAGAGATGAGAGGCTTCAGAAAAATACTCATAAAACATGTAAGCTTAACATTCTGTATACAATTTCAGAAGTTCACGACCCCCTAAAAGGAATACTGGGACCTCAACTTAAAACCCCTGAACTTGGTGACCTCGAAGGCCACCTGCTACTCTAAAATGTTATTCTCTAGTTGAAGAACTACACAATGGTTTTACTAAATTAGGCCTTCCCTGGTGGCTCAGACAGTAAAGACTCTGCTTGCAATGCAGGAGACTCTGGTTTGATTCCTGGGTCAGGAAGATTCCCTGGAGAAGTGAATAGCTAGCCACTCCTGTAATCTTGCCTGGAGAATCCCATGGACAAAGGAGCCCGGTGGACTCCAGTCCATGGAGTCATAGGGAGTGAGACATGACTAAGCAACTAACACTTTACTAATTCATAACACAGACAAGGAATGAAGATGATGATTTGAGGTTTTCTGTTCTGAAGCACAAACCCAAAGTCAACTAGTCAATGGCTTCCCTTGGGATGAGTATTTGGGAGAAATGAGGAAAGGACTTAGACTTAGCAGTATAACCTGACATTAGCACTATCCAAACTGTGCTTAACCAAATGTAAAGATTTCTAGACAAGTGAACAGCTACTGTGAGGAGTGAGGAGAAACCATTAATTATAAAACCATCTTGAGAAACTGTAGGCTAAGCAAGTCAAATTCCAGAATCTCTCAGGAATTTTAAAATTCAGAACATTGTTAGCATCCTTATTATCTTAAAGAGTACCATTTCCTTCTACCTCAGGATGTTTGAAAAAAGCTACATTAGGTCACACTACAAACTTTAAGTCTTTTCAGTGACTCCTATTATAAACATTTACAAGGCATTTAGAGATCCAGGTTTATAAGAACTTAATCTGTACTCTTTTCAATACCCTTTCTCTAAAAGAAGTTTCCTTCTAGAGGGAAATATAAGGGAGTATAGCATAAGGATTAAGCATACAGACTGTGGAGCCAAGACGCCTGGACCTGAATCCTGGCTCCACTTAACAGACGCGTGACTTTGGGCAAGTCCTTTAACTTCACGTGCTTCAGTCCCCTCCCTCGTAAGAAGGCAAAGAAGTACTATGTCACAGGCAAGTACCTAAAGCACTTTAAGTAGTGTCTGACTCACAGTAAGCAATATATAAATGGCTGCTATTACTCATTCCTGAAGAAAACAAATTTTCAATCACTGTGAAAATGAAGATCACCGCACTGGTCGTTTGAAAAGGTACCACACAGCTGTATGTCTAGGAATGTTTCAACTGGTTGATCTAACTACAATTTGCATACAGCTTATACTATGTAAGTTTTATAGCACTTAGTACAGAGCTTTATATGTTATAAGAATTCAATAGGTATCTGCTGGTTCTATCCAAGTAAGTGAGAAGACTAGAAGGTGTGATGTGGCTGTACTCCAAGTTATATGACAGGTTGAAACACTAGCTCTGACACTTCCTGTGTCCTCTTGGGCAAGGTAACATCTCTGGACTGTTTCTTCATCTGTAAAATTCCATCAATAACAGTACTTATCTCTCAGGGTTCATGTAAAGTTATTTTGTATATATTAAATACTTAGAAATTTACCTGGTACATAGTAAGTACTGAGTATCAATATTTCACACTAATAATATCTTCTTGTATGTTTTCTGTACAGCCTTCAAATCTGAGCTGTTTATTATGCTATTTTACAAGGGACAAGTACCAAGTTTTAACCACATTCTTTTGCTTTTGTTGTGTATCACAGATAAAACTTGGAACTGAAATAGTCACAGGCACAAACAATGTATTTTAGGAAAGTCAAGGCACTTAACTGCAAGATACACGGTGACGTTCTACTATGTCAGATTGTAAAACAACCTAGAAAGTGGTGGTCTTGATGATAACTGTTTATTTCATTTTGCTCTGAAATTTTTAGAAGCTGGAAAAACACATATAATTTGCCCCTCATCAATGTTCTGCAAATCGCCTATAGCTTGTGTTCCTGCCTAACAAGATTTACCTTTAACCAACATGCTATGATAAATTGAAATCAAGACATTACACAATTTTCCAATAAAGAGATGATTTTATATAAGTTGGTATAAATGCTTTGTGAGGAAGTGCTTGTTGGCATCTTGTTGTATTTCAGTAGTTGGTGGAAAATAAGTTGGAAGGGAGGTTTACAGAGGGTCAGAGCTCATCAGATGAGAAGATTATCTTTTTTTATCAGCTCTAGAAAGCACATTTACAGGCGGATAACAAACAGTTTTTCTTTAACAACTGAAAAGGTCAGTATTATCAGGGCATGCCAACTAATCGCAGCTACTGCAGAAGATTCTACTAAAACACTGTGGAATGAAAGGAAATGAAGGCTCAATGCCTTTGTCAATCTTGAATAGACATTCACCTGAATATTTTTCTTTTTTCCCCCCAGGTTTATTGAGGTATAATTGACATATAACATTGTGATCAAGATATTATTCTTTCTTAAATAAGTCAGTTTCTGTATTGGCCTATTTAAGAGTTCTCTAATTGAGGATTCAGATTTAAATAACAGACATAAAACTCTTCAGATGTTAGTCTTCAGTTCAGTTCAGTCACTCAGTCGTGTTCGACTCTTTGTGACCCCATGAATTGCAGCACACCAGGCCTCCCTGTCCATCACCAACTCCCGGAGTTCACTCAGACTCACGTCCATTGAGTCAGTGATGCCATCCAGCCATCTCATCCTCTGTCGTCCCCTTCTCCTCCTGCCCCCAATCCCTCCCAGCATCAGAGTCTTTTCCATGAGTCAACTTTTCGCATGAGAATATCACCAAAGAGTCTCCCACATTAAGTTGTCATATACTTTCCTGCACTCTGTGAGTATTTAAATGAAAGAGCCTTATCTACAACTTTAAATGTACTCTGTTAGAAAATATTTTGGATATCCAGACTCCTATTGGTAAAAACTCTCAAGCTATTACTGCCAAACCCATTCTTCAGTTCTTCGACTCAGAAGTAAAGAAACACTAAGTGGAAGTGGGGGCCAGCCCCCGTTCTGCCCTCATGGAAATGATTCCGGATGTACCATCAGACCTAGAACTCAAGTCGTCTGACTCCCAACCTTCACTCTTTTATAAGCAGACTTAAACCATGTTATTACACTACAGCACCAAAATCTTCAAAGATTCACAACCTCTAATGTAAAAGTTGATTTAAGTGAGGTTATTGAAACCACTGTGTGGCCGACGGAATAATGCCCCCTGCACCAAGAGCCTTTTCCTAAGGCCAAGAATTTGTCAATCTGTCACCTTACATGGCAAAATGACCTTTATGGCTGTGATTAAGTTAAAGACTTTGAGATGGGGAGATTATCCTGGATTATTTAAGTAGCCCCAATCTAACCACATGAATCCTTGAAAAGCTGCCCAGGCTGCTGGTCGAGGAAAGATGTGACTATGGTAAAATGGTGAGAGTGATGAGATGTTGCTGACTCTGAAGGTGATAAGAGAGGCCATTAGTCAGGAAATGCAAGCAGCCTGTAGAAGTGGGAAATGGTGAAGGAACAGATTCTCCCGCAGAGCCCCAAGAAAGGAACACAGAACTACTGACACCTTGACCACGATCCTATGGGACCCATGTTGGGCTTCCAACCAAAAGAACTGTAAGACAATAAATTTGCAGTGTTTCAAGCTACTAAATTTGTGGTGATCTGTCACAGCAAGTAACGGAAAACTAATATACACTGGATGAAAGGTTATTCACATGGTCTCAGAGCATCATGAGATACTGTACAAATTACTTATTCACTACAAAAGGAAAAAGGTGCCTTGGTAAAGAGAGGTCTGGCAGACACCACCTTAAGCAACTAATCAAATAAGCACTGCCAGTAATAAGACCACCTTAAAGGATGTGACCAGAAAAAGGAAATATACAACATGACCCACGTCGTATTCCTGCCAAAAATATTGACTCTGAACTTAATCATAAGGACATAATCAGATTAATTAACAGTAATTGTGGGACATTCTACAAAAATAACTGGGCAAAACTGTTGAAAAAATGTCACTGACAGGAGAAGTAAAAAAAAGATGGGAAACGGGTCCCTGTTAAAGGAGACATGATAACCAAGTGTGATGCAAGATGCTTAGCTGGATTCCAAATCAAAAACAAAAGCTACAAACAACACGTTGGGGCCATCTGAAACAATACATGGCGTCGCAAAGAGTCGGATACGACTGAGCAACTGAACTGAACTGAAGCTGTGACTGTCTATTAAATGTAATACTCTTCTTTCACTGTTGAATTTCTACGTGAGATAATACCATTGTGGTTACACTGGAGAATGTTCCTTGATATATAATTGTTATAATTTAATATCATGTTTGCTGTTATTTTCAAATAGTAGGGCCAGAAGTATGAATATGTGTATATACACACACACATACAAATAGGGGAAAGAGAGAAAGAACAAATGTGGGAAGATGTTAACAAGGGGCGAGTCTAGAGAAAAGAAAAACAGCACTTATTGTATTACTCTTTCAACTTATCTGCAGTATTGCAATTTCATAAATTACAAAGTTAAGGGGGAGACGTCTTCCTGGCTCCCACTGAGTGCGAGTGCACACGTGCTCAGATGTAACCTTACTCTCTGTGGCCCCACGGACTGTAGCCCACCAGGCTCCTCTGCCCATGGGATTCTCCAGGCAAGAATACTGGAGTGGGTTGCCATTTCCTCCTCCAAGAGACCTTCCTGCCCCAGGGACTGAACTGGGTCTCTTGCTTCTCCCAACTTGGCAGGCAGGTTCTTTATCACTGCGCCACCTGAGAAGCAGCAGGCTGCCTACACTGCCTACTTTTCCCAGCCTCCTCACGCCTTGCCAGCACTGTAGTTGGAACAGCTCATATTCTTCAAACTGCCNAGAGACCTTCCTGCCCCAGGGACTGAACTGGGTCTCTTGCTTCTCCCAACTTGGCAGGCAGGTTCTTTATCACTGCGCCACCTGAGAAGCAGCAGGCTGCCTACACTGCCTACTTTTCCCAGCCTCCTCACGCCTTGCCAGCACTGTAGTTGGAACAGCTCATATTCTTCAAACTGCCGACTCTTCCACTAGCAGATTTTGCATTCTGCTACTTCACTCACATCCCAAGGCTCAACAGCTGTAGTTGGATTTCGATATAAGGTAGAAGCTCCTACATGGTATTAAAATACCAGTTTGGGAAACAAGCTGATCAAATATCAAAATGGAATCATCACTGCATGTCCTTAAAACTGGATTTTAGTTTGCGAATTCTTTGCTTCTCTTACTACCGTTTCTCTTGCCCAGTATAACCCTTACTGTCCGTTTCTTGAAATTCATCATTCTCATTTATGATCCGAGACGGTCTCACAAGCATGGCAGTCAACCATGGACAAAACTCAGGACTGGTGACATCAGAAAGTACTACAGACATATTCAAGTGTCGCCTCTGGCTCGCAGCCCACATCACTGTGAGTATCATAGACAGCCCAGACCAAGGCTCACCTCCTTCCTGCAGGCCTCATTGCTTTCCATATGGCAGCTTACCGACATCAAAGAAGATGGAAGACATTATCTAAATTTACCAGGCTAGTCCCATTCCATCCCTTGAACTGTGGAAGAGTCACTGATATCTCAATTACCACTTCTGCAATACCTTTTTCTGCATGCTAAGATTCTGTAATGCCAAAATAGCAGTCGGGGAGGGTGTACTGGACTAACAGATGGAGGATTAAGAACAAAAGACCTCCCTGACAGGAGGAACAAGAGCTAAAATGTTTGTACACCTACTATAATAGCACAGAGGAACAAAAATTGAACTTGTAAATAAAATTAAGTTGCTCTTCTGAAACGCCTGTCTAACTACAGACAGGAAAAGGCCCAGCATGGTTTCTATGTACGCTTATGCTGTTTTTAATAGAAAGGACACAATCAAGCCAAAACAAACATCTGTTAACCAGTTAAGTTTGTTAATGAAACAAAATTGCAGCTGGTTTTATCAAAGATCAAAAGTGAAGCAAATTACAGAAAGGATGTATGAACAAAGTTGGTTTCTAAAAAATAATGGCTAAAGAATTCTAAACCCACTTGTCAAATTAACACAAATCCTTCCTGGATTTTGCTTAGACCACTGATTAGTATTTATTTTGTATCTTTGAAGAAACCAGCCTCACAGTTTAATATCATTCACTCTAAAATTTTGCCTGTATAGTCCAGTTTGCAGAGTTTTCAATACACTATATTTCACCAAACAAAGAAAAAAAAGTTACACTCTAATTAACACTCTGTAAATTAAAAGGTTCGCTTATAAAAGGAAAAACAACAGTATACTGTCTGCAACTCCTAGAGACTTCTGTGGGAAAGCAGTGTAGTCCAAAGTATAAGCCTGATAACAGTGACTAGCATTTCACAAGGCTCACTGACAGGCCTCCTCCTTTTACTTATATAAACTCCCCATCACTACCTGAAGAGAGTGAGATAAGGGAACCCATACACAAACAAAAACACACTTTCCTCATGGCCCTAACTCCAAATGTCACGAATTACATGGATGACTCATTTGCGAACTTTAATTCAGTGAGCTAATTGATGTTTCGGAGAAGGCAATGGCAACCCACTCCAGTAATTGATGTTTATGTACTTAGAAACATTAATAGATTGGAGAAATCAAAGTACTTAAGTATGCTGATTCACATTTGAAATGCTGGTGTAACCAGAGAAGAACTATTAAACTGTAGTTTCATGAAACTGTAGTTTAATGTATAGGCCAGAAAAATTAAGTTTATACGTTCATAAACAATACCTGAAGTCATGAATTTTCCAATCAAAATTTGCTATTGCAGTGATAAAACAATCACATGTATTATTTTTATATTACCATGTACAAGATAAAATACACAAAAAGAAAGTAAACTTTTGTTCTGAGATACATTAAAATGTACTATTTATTAAATAAAGTTTGAAAGGAAAGGATGAATAAAAATCTCTGCCATCCATGATACAGTCAGAAAAAATCAGCAAACAGCACTTAACTGTTAAACAACATCAAAGCTATAAAAATCTAGATTTTTTCTTAGCACTGAAAGAAATATAGCTGTTATAATCTAAATAGGTATAAGGAACACAATAGCAAATTCCTGAAAGCTGCTCAAGACATCCAAAATTAGTCAAGAAACTACAAAACTATACCCTTAGCATCCTCAATGCTTGACAGAAAATATCATTAGGAAATCAAGGTCAGGAAAAGGCAGCTACAATATCAAACTATCTAAGACCCAAAGAGTTAAAACGAGTATTTCACACTCATTTTAAGAGTCCAGAATCTTCTAATGTTTATATTCTACCTGAAATGTATTTCACTGGAAGTATACACAAGTCCCACCGAGACATAAGCTCAAAAGAGGAACATACTGTCACTCCTGCGAGTGCGAGAAAGATGCACTGTTCTTCATTCCGTCCTTTCCTTGACCTAACTAACTAGTCTCAGACAATTCCTGGGCTCTCAACATCACCTCAGTAACTAGTACTATCTGCTCACAAAAGCAGCTCATGTTATTCTGAAGAACTTCTGAAGCTTAAACACAGGAACAGCTTAAACACAGGAACAGCTTAAACATAACAATCCTTTTCCCTCCCTGACCCTGGAAAAGCACGTATGGATTCACCTAGTCGTTCACACGATAGAGCAGCTTTCTGTCTGACTTCAGTCATTCTAAAACTGACCTGGATCCATACCAATTCCAAAATTCAGGTGACGTGTAAGAGTATATTTTGGTGTATTTGGGGCTTTTTCCAACTTTCAGTTGAATGCACACAGCTAAGCACTCTGAGAAATGTGCCATCTGCAATACAAAGGACACCAATTCAAAGGAGGGCTGAGCAGGACAACAGAGGGGACGTTTGGACTCCATAATTAACAGATAAAAGATACACCCATTTCTGTCAAAAAGATCCAGAGTTGTCTGCAGCCATGGACAATTCTACAGCTGAGAAACTTCTGGAATCCTGCCACATCAAAGAACAATATGGACTAGTGAATGGTCCTTCACACAGTATAGGCGATTGAAAAAATCCCAGAGAGGGAGGAGGAAGAGGGCAAGGAGAAAACTGAAGAAAAGAAAAAAATTAAGTTATTTAAATTATGGCGTTTACACAACACAGGAAATTGATGTAGGATATATATTAACCTTCTGTTTATGAAAACTCAAAAAAAAAAAAGGAAACAGATCTAATATGGAGTCAGATTTGTTCTCCCCTATTACATTTCCTTTAAAAAAAATTCTTCTATTTAAGGAACTATTTCATAGTAATAACCAATAACCATAAACAAAATAGCTCCCTAAAAGGAGTGAGGGACAAATAGAATAAACAACCAAACAGGCCAAAAGCACAAAAAGTGATTTTTTAATATAGTTTTATCTCTCAGCCCCATTTCTGATCATCTGTGCTCCTTCTGAAACTCACTTTTTTTTTTTTTCTTTTTCACAGTATCACTGGTGTGGTAATTATGTTTGAAGCTTTTTCATAGTATTATAATACAGGTATTTCATTTCTTCAAGAAAAAAACATCAAAAGCCCTACCTGATATTAGAAGTGTCTCCCTTTCCAACCACAGCTGCCAAAAATGAGAGCTCCTATTGTGATAATATGTACTGCACTAGAAACATACCAAGATTTGACAATTAATTTTAGGAAGATATTACCAATAAAGTGAAATACCGAGGAATCTGTTTAAAACTGAACCAAACTGATTTTATAAAAATGCTAAGGACCAAATGTTCAAATAAAATCTTAATGCTACAAAATGCATACTGATAACTAAAGTCTCTCTTAGAATATTTGACTTTTCCAAAGTCCTCATAATCTGACCTAATTGAGCTTTACCATTTTTAATGAGAAACTCTAACACTATCCTTTAGGAGTTCCCTCATCAAGTCAAAGATAAACTTTTATCTTCAGTGGTTTAATTTGTTTCCATATCACCTCACCAAAGAGAGCTTTCTTAAATAAATACAAAGAAGTTATGCTAAGGAGCCAGTATGGTAATATCCAATTTGAATTCTAGACTATCAGAAGATATGCAATTACATTTTAGAAAGGAAGGAGCCCTTCTATTTTAACTTGCATTGTATTCCTCCTAGCAGTCATGCACAGGAATGATGATGATGTTAATTCTAATTAGACCCAGAGTTACTATTTTCCCTACTGCTTTCCCATACTGCTAATATTATAAATAGTACCTGCTTTAAAAACTGTGATAAGCTCATTGCAGCTACCAAATTTAAAATGCCAAAAATCTATTAGTTGGAGGGAAAACTGCTTCAAAGCATTTGAGGACTTGAAAGAGATACTTGTATTGTTAATGAAAAGCCACACCTGTTGACCAGTATATAGCCCAGTGGTAAAGAGGTCTAGAGTCTGATTGTCTAAGAATCTTGGCTTCACCGTTCACCAGCTCTGTAAGTGACCTTGGATAAACTGCTTAGGTTTTGAGCCTCCGTTTTTTCATCCATAAAAGGATAATAATCTATGGCCCTCACAGTTATTGTGATAATGAGACAATAAATGTAAAGCACTTGGAATAGTGCCAGCATTTAACAAGAAATGTTATTACTTTCACTATTTTTATTTTCTTTTTTACAATTAAATGAAACTGCTCAACAAAAGTAACTAGAGTAAACAGCTTCTTAAAAGATACTGGTCGGCTAAATTGTGATTGAATGACTTCATCTCTGTATAGTGGCCATTTATATCATAAATGTCCTCCCACAGTGTGAACTCTTCAGACTTCTAGCACAAGAACAATGATAATCTGCCTTTCAAATATATTAGAGCAAGTCCTATATACATGAAGCTATAGTAGAATTAGTTTACATACAGATTCAAGTTCAACAGCTGAAGCAAAAACAATGGAAAGGTAACAATTAGTATATATATACACACATACATATATATAGGTTTTTGTACAACAAACTCAAAAATATCCCCAGGATAAAAATGTTCACATTGGCTCTTTGACACTTTAGATCCCTTTGAGAATCTGATAAAAATTACAGACTCTGACCCTAGGAAAACATGTGGATACAAACGACTGTTCTATTTAAGAGGATTTTGTTAGCTTATCTACCCCAAACTCATTCATGGACCCAGGATAAGAATTTCTATTACACTGACTTGGAAAGTTTACAGGGTTTTAAACTATTTACCCCTTGTAATCTCAAAGGGCAATATATTATAATGTAGTTCTTATTACATTTTTCAAGGAAAAATGCCATTGTAATATACAATGGAAGCAATACAGTACATTCTGGCCAAAGTGACTTGATCTGATTTTCATTTATGTTTATTTGTCCTCTTTAAAGAATTAGTTTATGATTACTCAATACAATTCCTAAATTTCATCAAATAAAAATTACAGGACACATTTTCTCAGCATTCCTTGTTATAGGATGATGCTAACTGGACAATTTAAAGAATAGCATCACAGAAAGAGCAGGAACAATTTGCATGCTAAGCAATAAATCACTCTGTTCTCAATTCTAGACACCTCCGGACAGGAGTCTTCTATTAGACTAAAAATACTTTTGTATAGATGCTATATGAAAAAAATATGATAAGAATGGCAAAAATAACGATGAGCAAGGTTAAAGAGAAGGAGAGGAAAGGGACTGTGGAAAATCTGTAATGATTTCTCTACCACAAGTTAAGATATTCCCCTGGATCACAAAATTATTAAAACATGCTATTAAATTGCCTAAAGCTGCCTGAATTAGTCCATGTACCTGATAATTATAAAGCTTTAATATATTAATGCCTTAGAGTAATGCATATATTTTTAAAACAAAGACATCCAAAACCATCAAGAAATGGCTCTACATTCCCTTAAGGAATTTCCTTATGGCGTAAGCTTTTATAAAAATATTTAATGAGAAACAGAAGTGCTCAATGTGGCTGTGTCAGAAACAGAAATTAGGATTTAAGTCACCTGCTGTATTTTCTTGAAACAAATGTTATTAAAAAGAAAATTTCGTAGGTTTACTTATTTCTTTCTTTATGCCCACATTCTCTCACAAAGAACTGGGGACTGGTTACACAAACACAAATCCCACCCAAGGATAAAATAAATGTTGAGGAAAATTAATAAAATAGAAATACAGTTAAAAAATAAATGCTTCAGTTTAGATTAGTCCATGGGAAAGCAAATCACCTGGTCCCACTTAGTTTGCAAGGGCTGAGCCTCTATCAGCTTAATGCAATGAGAGAAGCAGGGGCTATCTCAAGGGCAACAATATCCAAAGAGGAAAAACAAGTCCCCAGGAGCACAGGTTTTCCTGACACTGCTTCTAGCACTTCTGAAAATGCAGTTCGCTCATACAACAACCACCCTGTCTATCAACAATGGCTAACAGTTTACAAGATGTAAAGTTATTGATAACTGGCATCAATACATCCACTCCCTCAAGGGATAGACAGATAAACTGGAGGGCTGAAACCATTATAAACAATTTGTTGCTGCTCTATTCTGGGTTTAGTTTGGGTGGTAACTTCAATAGCTTTGAAATAAAACAAAGGATAACCCTACGTAACCAAAGACTTTAAATTGCAGCAGTAACTTTAGGAGAAATCTGCCATAAATGTATAACTATCCTAGAAATAACAGAAAGCCCAGAGAAACCAAAGATTATAAGAAAGATACAGATGAGACAAAATAAACATTCACTTTCACCGGATGAGAAAAGTGAACAAGTAATAAATGACTTTAAATTGAAACAGGCAGGATTTAGGTCACATACTGTCACAGTTCCAGTAATGCACAAGCTATCAGCATTAAAATAATTAGTCTTAAGATTCTTCTTCTTGGAAACAACAATACAGGAAGATAAATCAATTATACCTCATAAAGCTAAAAGAAAAACATAAGTAATAATTTTAAAAGAGAAAAGCATGCAATGGCTTTTCTTGGATTTTTGAAATAAATATATGATCCTGCCTTGAGTAAAGAGTGAAGTTATCTATCCTGGGCCCTACAAGCACCCACGGATTAGCAATTAGAGTTTAAAAAACAAATCACATAATCATCACATTAAATTCTTAGTCAACCAATCAGGAAGCCCTCCACACATTGTACAACAGAGAGCAATTTATTTTATAAAATAATATATATCTCTTAAAATATAAAAGACTGCTTTTATCAAACTTAACTCAGCTTGCGTCTGTGTAAAACTTAACTGAAACCGTACAAGTCAAATGGGCAATACTTAGAAAGTACTGACACTTCTGTCTGCACTTACCTGATCTTTCTCGTGGGGTAGAAGGCTGACAGGTGGGAGTGAAGATGGGAAAGCACTGGGGTACTTGGGAGCCCCTTTGCCATCTAAGCCTCCGTAATTGACCCTGTACTGTGGTCCGTCTTTCAGTAACCTCCCATTGTTCACTGCACGTTTGGCCCCCAGTCGCAGCCGCTGCTGAAAGGCTGGGTTGGTGGTGGTGCTTGTGAGATCACTTTGACTTCTGAGATACTTCTCAATGTTCTTCAGGGAGGAGCCATTTGGCTCCTCCAGTCCTTCAATTGCTCTCCTTAGAAGTTTATTCCAATCCACGTTGCGCAGATCATTGCATGATCCTCTAGACCCCTTGGTTGACTTAGGAAAAGTGCCTGGTTTAACTGATGAAAAGCGCCCAGGGTTGTCTGGGTCCTTGTAGGAGGCAAGGCCTTTGTTGGTGACTTTGAGAACTGAGCCATCCTGAACGCTGAGTTCCAGCTGTTCAGAGACTGTCTTCTTATCCAACCCATGGGAAGTGCTGACGGCATGACAGATTCTCTCTTCAGAGGGCCTTTGCTTTTGCTTTTTTATTTTCTGTATCGCTTCAAGAATCCACTCTGTATAAAGTGGGTTTGCAAGTTTTACCATGGTTGACAAATGACTTCAGTACAAAAGTTACCCATAGAGGTTCTCCTTGTATTTAACAGAACTTGCACATTTAAAAGTCACAATTCAACAAATGGGCAGACTATTCCAGACCATATTAAGCAACATCTCACAAATATCCATCCTTTAGAGATTAAAAAGAGGATGAACAGACAAAGTTGATAGTTGTCTTATTTGACCAACAGGAAAAACTGCATTCGGGTGAAGAGCATCTTTAACCAGGAAATCAAGACCTTAAAAGATAAAAAAGAAGGAAAAACTCTTAATAATGAAACTTCTAAAAATAAAGTAAAAGACTTTTTCAGATACAAAATGATCACAGAAATAATGACAAGCAGGTATTATGTAACAAAGCCACGATGATTATATTTTCCAACCAGAAATTGGGTCACAGTCTGAAAAGGAATTTCTTTTAGGATATTTCATTTGTTATTTATATGAGTAGTTTATGGGTCATTTAAGAGATCATATCTAAGTTATCAATATATATTTAATGGTTAACCTTCATTGAAATTAATAAAATTACATGTTAGTGGTTCAAGATATGTATCTACCATAAACATAAAATCAACACCAAAATAAATCTATGGCGCAAAAAATCTGATGGTGGGGATCTCCCTGGTGGTTCAGTGGCTGGTTCAGTGGCTAAGACTCCATGCTCCCAATGCAGGGGGCCAGGGTTTGATGCCGGGTCATCGAACTAGATACCACAGGCTGCAACTAAAGATCCCAAATGCCACAGCTAAGACCCAGCACAGCCAAAAAATTAAATTTTTTTTTTAAAAAGGAAAAAACTCTGATGGGAGTACATTAAATGTAAAAAAAATTTTAAACTTAAAAAAAAAAAAGAGCAATAGTCCTGACTCTTCTATTTCAGCTAAACATTCTACATATTTCTCAAGTCTCACACATAAGAAAATTTGCCACTAAGCCTCTGCTATAGAATCATGTTCCCCCAGCCCTTTGAAGAGGTTCTGTAACACTCTCTCATCCACAGGTTGGAAGAAAACTGAAACTAATGTGGTAACATAACCCATCACCTTTTGAATAATGGAGCCCTCTAGGTGTCTCTACCCACTTAGCTCATGCAACTGCTCAATTCGAGCAAGATCTGTACACATCCTATTCCAGGTAGACACTGATGCTGCTTTCTGAGAACCTCCTGATATACACAAAAATCCCCTAGCTCTCCAGTCTGGTGAAGAGCACCAGCCAACGCACCCTGGTCTGAGAGCTGAGTCAGGTCTGGGTCCTAGTCTGGCTCTTCACAGATAAAATCCACATCTTAAAGCTCTTTTTCAAACAGTTTGAAGTTTTCAGAGTGTGCTCACATATAATTTGTAATCTGCAGGATGACTCTATGGGTAACCTGACGCTCCGGGAAAGGTGGAACACAGGATAATAGTCAGTGGTAGACTCCAGGCTCACGGGCCTTTATTCTATACTTAAGTTCGTTCTGCCTTCACCTGAGACTCAACTGCTTGTTCCAGCTAGTTCTTCCTCTGCAATGAAGACTAGTAGTTCACACGCTGGCCCTACCCATGTCAAGCAGAGAAAGCTGGGTAAATGACTTAAGTTTCTGTCACTTTACCTGTACAGCAATAATAGTATATCCTTCCAGGCCTGTTGAGAGAATTAAGTGAACACATTATCTAATATGCAGCACAGAACAGCTATCATCATTTCCACTTAATACAATGCCTACACACTCTGAAAAACAGCTCATAAAAATTATAAAGTTATCTCTGATTGTTTATTTACATTTAATGTACTTCAAAGAGTAAAATGAGCTTCCCTTGTGGCTCAGCTGGTAAAGAATCTGCCTGCAATGTGGGAGACCTGGGTTCAATCCCTGGGTTAGGAAGATCCCCTGGAGAAGGGAAAGCTACCCACTCCAGTATTCTGACCTGGTGAATTCCATGGACTGTATAGTCCATGGGGGTGCAAAGAGTTGGGAAAACAATAAAAATAAAATAAAAATGAAATAAATAAACATTTTTAAAAGGGTAAAATAATGTTTTTCCCCAAAATTTAAGCAGATACACCGAAGAATTTAACATTTGCTTTCAAAGATTCTGTTGCTAAAAAACAACTGGACCACTGAACTATATATACTAGCTTGAAAGTGGCAGTTTCAAAACTAATTTGTCCTTTTTGCAATTAGTATACTATAGTTTCACTCTATTTTTCTCCATTAAGATTTAGAAACTTGGGACTAAAGAGATCTTATAGGTCATCCAATCCAACTTCTAGTTAAACAGTAAAAGAATCCTTGTTCAATTCCCCAACAGATGAGCCATAAAGTCTCAAAAGACTTTCAGTGATTGAGAATTTGTCACTTAAGACAGCTCATGCCACTGCTGGACAGCTCTGACTAATATATCTCTTGCTCTGAGGAGCCAAAATCTTTCTTCCCATAACTTTCACCCACTAGTTCTAGTTCCCCTGGAACAAACTCAAGAAATTCTTTAATAATACACTCCTTCATATATTTGAAAACACAATGAGCCTTCATATATTTGAAAACAAGCATCTTTTGAAAACCACTACAATCAAATCCCATTCTACCTGCAGTCCACCTTGGACCACTCATATCCCAATTCCTTAACATGCCCACACATTACAAGTTTCCAAGCACCTCCTTCTCATGCTCACTCATTAGTTTGGCTAATGCTCATCTTAAAATCTGGCAGTCCAGGCATCATCCAATTATAAATGCAACCCAGGGTTACATAAACTTTCTTACCAGCACTGCCACACAGCTGGTTCATGCCAAGCATGCAGTCCAACTAAAAATCTCAGATATTCTTTCAAAAAAACCGTTCAGCTGAGGGTTTTCATTCTCCACCCCATACAAATTTAATAAATGCTCAGACTTTTAAACTGATCACAGTTCATCTTATTGGTTTGAGTCTGTCTTCCAACTTGTTAAAAACTGTTTTGAATCTTGATTCTGTCATCTATGTCATCTGCAAATCTAATAACTCCCCTTTGTGTCATTACATAAATCATTGACAAAAATGTTAGCCTTGGAACACAGTGTGTTTAAGAATGAAATCACTGGCTTTCATCGTGCAACCACTTTCAGGACAGAACACAGGAATCATTCTGCTTTAGTAAGTTTGGGACAGGAAGCTGATCTTTCCAAAGTAAAATGGTTTGGGGCAAAATTTCATTAGAAGACATTTCACCGTGTCCAAGTAATTATTTCATTTTTCATCATTTATTCAGGATGAATCAACTAATTTAATTTGATTGCACAAAATACAACTGCAGGAAGCAGGAAAAGAGGTCACAGAAAAGTATCTAATATTGCAAAGTTGCTTTCAGGCATTTTGGTTACACAGGCCAATGAACATATATGAAAACAAAATACATTTCATAATTAATACTCAAAATACACCTTCATGACAAGCTATTACCACAATCCTAACCCACAATCAAAAGAACTGTTCATCTCCATGACCAACACATTTCAACCAGACTGACATTTTTACATTTGAAAAATACAATGAAAAAAAAAGGGAAAATACCAGAATTGGAACTCCAAGTGTTTTAACAGTCCATGACAAAAAAGAAGATTGTCCAGATTGTCAGGCAAATCTGCCAAAAGAAAAAAAATGTAAATGTTAATTCGGGCATTAGGACCCCCCTTAAATTCAGCAACCATCTCTGGATCTCCATGTTACTCAATCCAGACACGGTGAGTTTACTGGTACACCCTATTTGGTGATAAGTTAGCCTTCTTTGACAAGAAGCCCCACAAGTACCTCAGGAAGTAAACTTTCAGGCTTCTTCAAAGCTAGACCTGCCCTCCAAATTTTAAAAAATCAGGTTTGCAATAGAGACTAAGAAAGAATTTCATCATTAAAAACAAAAAAACAAAAAAACAACTCACTATTACTCAAGTAGTCAGGCAGGTATAACATTTTGTCTGGATGGAAAAAAAAAAAAGTCAAATATTGTTTAAAGGTCAATATTAAATTTCCCAGGCAACATTCGCTATTTATTCCAAGGGTCATCTGGTATCTAAGTACTGACTGAACTGTCAAGATATGGCCAATAGCTGCAACTAAGAGAAAGATGCACCAGTTTCCATAATATGTCAGCACAGGACACATTTCAGGGCAGTGGTGGTTAGTATTAAGTTGTGTCTGACTCTTGCAAACCCATGGACCACAGCCCGCCAGGCTTCTCAGTCCAGGGAATTCTCTAGGCAAGAATACTGGAATTGCCACTTCCTTCAGGGGATCTTCCCAACCCAGGGATCAAAACCGAGTCTCCTGCGCCGCAGGTGGCCTCTTGCATCGCAGGCAGATTCTTTACCAACTGAGCCACCAGGGAGGCAAAAAATAAATGTGAAACAACACTATGAATGGCTGTACTCTGATACCGTACAGAACAACCAAGCAACCTTAGAGCCTCCTTCTCCCCTCCTCTAGCCACAGACATATACCTTACTCCTCAATTTAAACTCAAAATTAGCTCTCATCTGACACCAACCAACCGAGTTAATTAGGCAGAAGCAGATGTAACTCAGCAGCTCTTTGCTACAAGCTGAATCAGTGTTAAAAACATACATACACAGAGCTAAGAAAGGAACAAAATCATAAGTCTCTTATCTGTAGCCAATTCTCAACTAAACACATGTATATTATCTACCGCATATTTTTTAATCTTAGGCTGTTTTGTTTCTGACATCCCACTGGCCCCACTGTAAATTGGTATATGTTAAGAGAATAGGTTGAAAACCAATTTTAGTCTAAGCAATATTTAACTAGAAAGACAAATCTAAGGCAAAAAAAAAAAAGCATAATTCATTAAAAAGCCAGTTAGAAATGCTTTCTGTCCCCTGCCTCCCCTGATTCAGAATTATCCACACCATTTCTCTCTTCCAACGCCCTAGGTTTGGTCCCACAAGTAGACAGCTCATACTATTACAAGTACGACCCTAAAAACCGTTATGCTGTTTTCATTTTTTTCTATAAAAGCTTGAAAGTTGGACTAAAAGGCTATCAAAACTAAGAATGAGTCATTCCAAATTAATTCTGGGGACCCATGCTACACTGAAATTAAATTACTCTATTTTCCAAGGTTTTGAATCACTACTTTTAACTACAAAGTAACATGAGTAAATTATATGGTTGTATCATACAATTTTTAATAAAACACTATTTACATCATTCATTACAAACTATTCTAAACAAATCTAGAGAAATGCTTTTGTCCAACACTGAGCTTTTGGCTTCATTAGTATTATAAAAATATCAACACTCTTCAGAAATACTCATGTCAGCATAAGAAGAGTCAAAATACCCTGGATCATAAATTCTATGTGAAGCCGCCTCTAAGCTTTTACTAAGGCTGTGTGT
The DNA here is from genome assembly GCA_006410875.1 of Neotragus pygmaeus. Taxonomy (NCBI): domain Eukaryota; kingdom Metazoa; phylum Chordata; class Mammalia; order Artiodactyla; family Bovidae; genus Neotragus; species Neotragus pygmaeus. The sequence continues at coordinate 2,439,710 of SJYV01054457.1, forward strand.
TGTTTCAAAATCAATGTCATAACACTCGAGTCATGAGATTGCGGATGAGCCAAAAGCAGTGGTAGAAAAAAATAAAGATTGATAGTAGAGTTTACTCTCCTGTCATGCTGACAAAACAGTTATTTTTAGATCTCCCGCTTTTATAGGCTCCTGGATTTTTTCATAGTCTATTATGTAACTGAGACAGGATCCACAAATCTTAACAATATCGTCTGAAAAAGAATGGGAACTTAACTTCTTCTATAACCACCCAGCCCAGCCTACTAGCACAGTTGCTCCAAACAGCATTCTTAGTGTACAAACTTCTGGGACATCAGACCTCATCCATACAGTAATACTGGTTTAACTTTCAAATCCTGTGTGCAATTACTTCTCAAAATTAATGCTCAAGGCCCAAAACATGTGAACTGGGAGGTGAGGTTGTAAACACTATCAAAGAACAACCAGCAAATTTAGTGAGACACTGTTCTGCGCGTGCAGCCCTCTGGTAGATGCTGTGGGGAAAAGAAGCAATTCAGCACAACTTGGTAGTTCTTCAAAAAAATTAAACATAAAATTACTGGATGAGCTCACACTTTCACTTCCAGATACACACCCCAAGCAACTGAAAACAGGGACTTAGATAAGTACATGTACACTCACGTTGCGGACAGCACTATTCCCGGTGGAAACAGGTCAATGTCCATCAACAGATAAATGGGTGAACGAAATATGGTATATCCATACACTAGAATATTAGTCACTTATAATAAGAAATGACGCAGTGGGGGCTTCCCCGGTGATCCAGTGGTGGACAGTCTGCCTTCCGATGCAGGGGACACAGGTTCAGTCCCAGGTCGGGATGATCCCACAGGCTGAGAGGAACCACGCCCATTACCGTAAATACTGAACTTGCACTGGCGAGCCCATGAGCCACGACTACTGAAGCCCACACACCTTGAGCCCCTGCTCTGCAACAAGAGAGGCCACGGCAACGGGAAGCCTGAGCACTGCCACCCACAGCAGCCCGGACTCACCGCAACTAGAGAAAGCCTGTGGGAGACAACGGAGAAAAGCAGCACAGCCAAATATAAAATTACACCACTCTTGAAGAAAGAAAAAGCGACGAAGCATTGACACCTACTACAACACAGACGAACCTCAAAAATATGTTGTGAATGAAGCCAGACACAAAAGGTTACCTATCATTTAATCCCATGAATAGGAAACTCCTAGAATAGATAAAGCTAGAAACAGAACATAGATTGGTGGACCTGGGCAGGGATTGGGGAGATGGTGAGGAGAAACTGCTTAATGAGTAAAAGTGAAAAGTAGTGAAAGTCACTCAATTGTGTCAGATTCTTTGCTTGACTGTAGACTGCCAGGCTCCTCTGTTCATGGAATTCTCCAGGCAAGAATACTGAATTGGGTAGCCACTCCCTTCTCCAGGGGAATCTTCCCAACCAGGTATCAAACTCAGGTCTCCCACACTGCAGGCAAATTCTTTACCATCTGAGCCACCAGGGAAGCCTGGCTTAAGGGGTAAATAAAGTAAAGTTGCTCAGTCGTGCCCCACTCTTTGTAACCCCATGGACTGTAGCCTACCAGGCTCCTCTGTCCATGGGACTTTCCAGGCAAGAGTACTGGAGTGGGCTGCCATTGCCTTCTCCAAGCTTAAGGGGTAATGAACTTTATTTTGGAATGATGATGATGCTTTGAAAACTGCATAGAGGTCATGGTCACATAACACTGTGACTATATTAAATGACTGTGTGGATCACAATAAACTGTGGAAAATTCTGGAAGAGATGGGAATACCAGACCACCTGACCTGCCTCTTGAGAAATCTGTATGCAGGTCGGGAAGCAACAGTTAGAACTGGACATGGAACAACAGACTGGTTCCCAATAGGAAAAGGAGTACGTAGAGGCTGTATATTGTCACCCTGCTTATTTAACTTATATGCAGAGTACATCATGAGAAACGCTGGNTGTGGTCATGTATGGATGTGAGAGTTGGACTGTGAAGAAGGCTGAGCACCAAAGAATTGATGCCTTTGAACTGTGGTGTTGGAGAAGACTCTTGAGAGTCCCTTGGACTGCAAGGAGATCCAATCAGTTCATTCTGAAGGAGATCAACCCTGGGATTTCTTTGGAAGGAATGATGCTAAAGCTGAAACTCCAGTACTTTGGCCACCTCATGTGAAGAGTTGATTCATTGGAAAAGACTCTGATGCTGGGAAGGATTGGGGGTAGGAGGAGAAGGGGACGACAGAGGATGAGATGGCAGGATGGCATCACGGACTCGATGGATGTGAGTCTGAGTGAACTCTGGGAGATGGTGATGGACAGGGAGGCCTGGCGTGCTACGATTCATGGGGTCGCAAAGAGTCGGACACAATTGAGCGAATGAACTGAACTGATAATAAATGTCACTGAATTGTTCACTTTAAAATGGTTTTATGTTATATGAATTTCACCCCCAATTTTTTTTTTAGGAAATAAACTATAATAATAGCAACCATTGTCTGACACCTACTGTGAGCCGGGCACTTTACATAGATTATCAGTGCATATTATGTCAGGTCGCCTCAGTTGTGTTCGACTCTGAGACCCCATGGACCATAGACGGCCAGGCTCCTCTGACCATGGGATTCTCCAGGCAAGAATACTGGAGTGGGTTGCCATGACCTCCTCCAAAGGATCTTCCCAACCCAGGGGTTGAACCCATGTCTCCTGCGGCTCATGCAGCCCAGGTGGATTCTTTACAGCTGAGCCACCGGGCAAACCACAGATTACATAATTATCAAGTAAACCTCAAAACCACCCTGTAAGGTAGCATTGTTGCCCACATTTTGCAAAAGAAAAACAGATTTCTGACTGTCAAAACCTCAGACCAGTAAGTCATGAAAGATTCTAATTCAGATGCTAAATGCTTTCCTGTCTCTCCATTGGTTTTCAAACTAGGCTCCTTGGCGCTGTTGTGAGAAAGTGTCTGGGCTTTCAGAACCACCTGCAGATGCCCTTGTGGGTTACACACTAGGGCCACCATAATCCCTGCACCAAACAAAGCATCTCTGCCTTTACTATTCTCTATTTAATGGGCTTCTCTATCATCTTCACTTCAAAGAAAGGGCTCCTCTAAATACACAAGGAACAAAGTCTGAAAACAACTGTGACTATTCCTCAGTAGTGCGGATGGCAGAACATCCCTTGGACGGATGGGACTTAAACTGGACCCTGAAGGCAGAACTTAGATTAACTGCCTGTTCTCTCCACAGAAGCCCGACATCACTTTGTCTAACAGGAAACTTTTAGTTTCTTATCATTTGGCATTTCTAATCTGTATTTTGCTTACTTCATCTCCCCTAATAGACTACAAAATTCTTAAGAACAGGACTCACGTTTGATTCATCTTGGCATGCCCCAAGATTTCCAAGGACCACAACTTGAATGTAAGAGGGGTTCAATGTCTATTTGTTAAATGGATGCACTAGTGAATGAATGAAGGGAAATCTAGAAGGCACAGAACAAGAATGAGCTGTCAGAATAGAGGGACACTGAGCCCAGGTGCATGCCTGGAGAGGGGACGTACTGACTAGGAGTAGGAAATAAAGCCGGATGTGACAACAGCCAGGCTGAGTCATCTGAACACGACAGATGAAGCAACAGAAAGCCAGCGCAGGAGCAGCAGCGCAACGAGGTAGAGTGGAATGCAAGTGCGCGTGTGTGCTCACACACACACACACATACACGCACACACAAATGTGCTGAACGTTTGAATAATCCTGGCCATGGTATCCACCCAGTGTACGCTGAAGGGAAGGATGACTGAGGGAACAAACAAAAGCTATCAGCATATCATCTCCCCAAATATCAATCTTGTTCAACTTATATTTATGAGCCTAATTCAGCAGCAAGCCCAGAGTAGGCATTCCATAAATGTTAGTAGAATTGAATATCTAATTCCCATCTTTTTAGAATAATACTAAGTCCTTTCTCACTACTCATTAACATAGAGTTTTCAATTCAAAAGCTAATAATGTTTTCCAAGGATTTCTAACAGGCTAAATCACCATGAAAATTATAATTTCAACTAATACATATTATATTAATTGGAAGTTTAATTCTTCATGTCATGCTCTCCTAGTTGACAGTATCCTTGTTATGTCATTAAACTATAATTGTGTAAATCTGCTTCAACAAACAATAACTGAACCATCAATAAACTATTATGGCTTCCATAATCTCTAGCAAAGATTAGTTTCAACATCATCATCATAAATTAGTGGAGACTCGTCCCAAATCTCCTGGTGAAGCCTATGAATTCCGTTTGCATAGTCATCCCTAAATTTAAGTGCTCAATAGCTTCAGTCTCTAAACTTTAATTACATTGTTAGGAACCTCACAGGAAATTTGATCCCTTGTAAAACAGGATTTTAGAGACAAGATGAAAAGCTATTCGAAGTCATCAGGCCTTTGGAGCCAGGGTACATTGATTAGTAATAATGATACAACTAAGCACTTTCACTTAAGAAATAATCAACTGAATTTAGAGTGACTTTTTTTTCTGACATTTAAAAATTCCTATTCAATTCTAACATATGACAAAGGCAGAAAACAATGTATTTGGGGAAAAAAATCTGACATCTTAAATTTTTAAAGATTATTTTGAAAATACACATCATTTCAGAATTCTGAATTAACTTTATCACACAGTTCCAAGAGGATATCCTTAAAACAAATTAAAGCTGCTCTCCGAGAATCTCAAGGAAATTACAGATCTATTTCTAAATAGGAACACAAGTACATACAGACATTTGTATACAATTTCAAGGGCTTACAGAATCTCTACTGCCCATCCAAGGACCTCTAAAGGTCCACTCACTACTTTTACTTACTTGAACACACACAGAGAGGTTGATCGTTTTGTCCAGTTTCACAATAGTTATCTCTATATGTGCTTAAAGTAAAACATGTTATATTGAAAAAAAGTTGTTATCATCGGTTTGGGATACTGTCAAATAGGCTCATGAAATCTTATTCAACAAGGCAATGTGCTATGATAGGATGGATCTAGAGAGTTCAGGAATCAAGTCCCCACTTTGTCAGCTACCTAAGCAGTGGGATATAGGGCACATTACTGAGTCAATCTAAGTCTCAGTTTTCTCACCTGTAAAAATGAGAAAAATGTAGTTTTGCAGACCTGTAAAGAGGAATAACTGAGATAACAAATATGAAAGAACCAAGGCGGAGGACACATAGCAGGAACACAGTAAAATGCTAGCTCATAAAAGGAAAAAGGGCAATGCAGTCAGCTAGAGACTCATAAAATCTAATCTAGCTGAACTTCTGTCTATATGACCATTTTCTCCTATGAGATAGGGAAAGTCAGCACCTGGCTTAGTTATAGTTGCAGACAAGAAAAATTCAAGACAGAGACCAGAAAAAAGTGAAGAAGAGCAAGAAGAGATTTGAAATGGTGAGGATAGGGTCAAGAAGCATGTATTTTCCTCATGATCATACATCTTTTAAGGTCAGTAAAGATTTAGAAGATAAAATTGACAGGCGAATATCTACTTAACCTGAGGGCATGAAAAGTCTTAAAACAAGACACAAAAAGCACTACCCATAAAGAAAATACCATTAAATTTGACTCCATTAAAATTAAGAAGTTCTGTTCATTAAAAGACACCACAAAGACTGAAAAGGCAAGCCAGAGAATGAAGGCAGGCGTTTGCAACACACACAAAGGACAGAGTTTCATATTTAGAGCAAGAACTACTGAACAGCTATAAAAAGACACAAGGACCAATTTACAAAAGGGGGAAGAGGTGCGGGACAGACTTGAACAGGAACTTTACAAATGAGGAAATCCAAGTAGCCAATAAATAAAGAAAAAGCTGTTCTACCTCCTTACCAATAAGGTAAAGGTAAAGTGTACCAGATTGGCTAAGCCGAAAAACTAACAAGACTAAGTCCAGTTGGTGAGAATAAGAATCCAGGGAACTGAGATATGGATACAGATACATAGATATATTGGAGGAAGTATAAGCTGGTACAACTCTGGAAAATAGTCAACCTGGTACTAGTAAAGTTGCAGACAAGTATACCCCACGACTAGGGCAACCACACAGATCATCACCCAAATTGAGACGCTTCTGAGAATTAAAGGTGTTATACTAATTCCTGGAGGAGGAAACGGCAGTATTCTTGGAGAGAGGAGCCTGGGGTCGCAGAGTAAGACACAACTGAGCATTATACAACTAACACTGGGACAACAGGTATAAGCAGCATTAACAATCACGCTGCCCATGAAGCAGCAGTTCATTCCCAGATGCACACCTCAGTCGGAGACTGTGCACATGCATACCAGGGGATGCACATGGGAACGCTGGCAGGGAACATGAGTTCACAACTTCCCCACATCAGAAATAACTCAAATATCCAGCAAGAGTGGAACTGAGGAGGCTTCCCTGGTGGCTCCTGGTCATGGTAGAGAGTCTGCCTGCCAATGCAGGAAACACAGGTTCGATCCCTGGTCCTGGCAGATCCCACATGCCAGCAAGCAACTACGCTCACATGCTGCAACTACTGAGCCGGGAACCACAACTACTGAGCCCCTGCAGCCTGCAGTCCACGCTCTGCATCAAGAGAATAACTGTAATGAGAAGCCCATGTACAAAAGCCACCATTAACCACAAACTAGAGAAAACCCGTGAGCAGCCAAAAATAAAAATAAAGAATTAAAATTATTTTTAAAATGGCTACTTGGACATATTACAGCCTTTCAAAAAAAGAGTGGAACTGATGATAGAAAAATTGGGGCAGATTATGGGAGTCCCATGAAAAGCTGCTTAATGGCGCTCTGGAAAAGCAAATTAAAGTACTACAAAGAAGAAATATCCGTTGCTCACACTTCTCCCATTCACAAGTCATTTACTATTCTACATGCAAAGACTGATCACTGTAGCTCACACATAGCTGCTTTCATAAAACAATTCCTTTTCTCTCACTTGATACAAATACGGGGATCTGAAACTATTGTGTAGAGAACTAAGAGATGAAAAGTCACTTATTAGGAACCCTGGCATTTAAAAAACAGTACCAGTTGGCTAAGTCTTCTTCTGACTGGTATTCAACAGTCCATGAAAGTTTCTGAAGTACGTTATTTATCCAACTTCCTCAACTACCTTCCAATATTCACCTTATTCTAACTTTCCCTCCCTTGTATCTGACAGTTCCTACCTTATCTGCACAAGCGGTGTGAGAGATAAACATGTGGTGTAACAGCTATGACGTAACATTCACTCTACTCAAGAGGCCTGGGCTTGACTGGCAGGCAAAATTTCAACTGACCGTGTCATCACCACCGGCCAGTCATTCTCCTAAGTTCCTCCTTTAATGTTAAACCCTCCCTCTGTCTTTATCTTCTCTTTTAAACTATCACTTCACCATCTCAACCTTTGACCCTAAGTTCAAGTTCTCAGGTAAAAATTTTATCCTTTATTGAAAAATGCATTATCCTTTCCTTCTGGGAGAAAAGAAAAAAAAAAAATCCTGCCCAAATTCATTTTGATAAATGTGTGAAGAATTTATGAATATAAAAGAATGGAGTGTTTTACTTCAAAATTATCCCATAAAATCAATGAACTTTACTCACAGTCATACAAAACACACACACACACACACACACACACACACACACCTTTTTTGGAGTACCACAGAACTAGAACACTGCCTCGGTGTAAGTTATTCCCATTAGCTACTCCCACCTCCTGCCCATATGTGGAGGACTCTTCATATGCTCTTTCCTTTGAATCTCCAGGTACCTCCACCCAAATCTTGGCTCACTGGTTCTCTTATCCTATTTTCCACATTTGTAATCTAGCCCCTCCTCTGCCTTTGCCCTATGTCTCCTACCACTCCCTGCACTCAACTCGGACCAAAGCACTTACAAATTCAAAAATATGCAAACACAAGGAGCCTCTTTCTGAGACAGACACCCAGTTCCCCCTTGAGCTGACTCCAGCTCAAGTTACACCCAAGAAATCCAAAGTGTGTGCCAAGTTGCCATGGGTTGTAGGCCACCAATTTCTCTGTCCATGGAATTTCCCTTCCAGGCAAGAATACTGGAGTGGGATGCCATTTCCTACTCCAAGGGATCTTTCAGACCCAGGGATTAAACCTGTCCCCCACCCTCCAGCATGGACAGGTGAATTCTTTACCACTGAGCCACCTGGGAAGCCTCTAACAACTCTGTCTCCCACACTAACATCTTTGCCCATATGCCCTCCTGACTCAATCCAAATCACATTCGCCCAGTCCCACCTACCCTTCTTCACACCTGTCACCTTTTCCCACCTCCTGAACCCCCTGGCTCCTAAGAGATTTTCTGTTAGATATATTTTGCGTAAGGGTCACCTCGGGGCAAAATATATCTAATAATTTAGAATATATTTAAATTCTAAGTAGGCTCCCTTGGAATTTAAGTTTGCTCTTCTGTCCTCCGGAGACTCTAAAGAATATCCGTTTCCCATCCCTCCATGTTCTTTCCAAGCTTCTATACCCCAAAGCTAGCAAACCTTTCTATTCAAGCATGCCAATTCACCCAGATACCTCCTTTCCCCCATAGTAAATGTACCTAACCCCCCGTTTCCTCAATACTTCCACCCAACCAGTATCTACTCTGCACCGCTTTCTCAGCACTACTCCATATCTACCACACCCAAATCCATTCTTACTCTGCCTCCCCCCAGCCCCCATATCCACAAGTTCACCCTTCTGCACCGTTTCACTTGCCCCTCGGTCCTCCTTCCATATCTCCCAATTCTCACTCTCCTCACCCTCCCTGATGCACCTGCTTGCACACCTCGTTTCCCCTCACGCCCACCCCCTCCCTGGGAGTGCACTGCCCAGACACTCACTGGCCCCCTACCGTTCCTAGTAGGTCCCTCCCACTCAGAAAACCCCTATGAGCCCTCGCCTTCCAACCACCCGAACCCCGCCCCCATCCTGATATCGCTCCGCCCCTCTACTCTCGAGCCCCGCCCCCTACCCTGGAGGTCCCGCTAAGGGGCGGGGCCTGTCCCTCCTCTCC